>VZTL01010895.1:0-25295 GCA_013400535.1 Scopus umbretta
CCACTTGTCCAGCTTTCTCTGTACGTAGGAAGAGCCTAGCCTGGGGGATTGGAGCTCCTTATGGAGCCAAGATGTTAAAAAGTTCTCCTTACTAGCATAACAAGACTTCTGTCCCTTTGTGGCTTAGGGTCAACACTCCAAGGTCAGAGAGAACTTTTGGCAGTGCCACTGAAGTTTCATCTGAGAGCTGATTGCCTGGTGAATTTAAGTCCTTACAGAACAGCTCTTGATTTCATCAAACATGCGTACCTTCCTGCATATAAAGTAATGCGACTTCCAGAAGTCAAGGGTAGATCTTTAGATCTTTTTTTCCTTTCCTCCTCATTCTGGAGGAAGAACTGGTGTATGGTTTTGTTTTGGTAGGATTAATTTTGATTAATTGTTTATACTGCATACTTCACACAAGCCGATTCCCTTCCTCTGAAATACAAATGCTGAGGTTTATGACAGTTCTCTCTCTGCAGCTGTGGACAGGCATTTGTTCCACATTTTAGAGTGCAGACCCTTGCGCAGATATATTTTACTCTGATGACAGCAATAATTGGTAAGATAAGCAATTTTATTATTAGACTTTCCTCCATCACCAGTTCTAATAATAACAAGGAAAGAAATAGAGCAGGAAAAACCAAGGTAAAAGAGTAACTAAGGCCCATTTTCTTTATGGTCTTTATCAACAGTTATCAATGATTTAATGATTATTTTATTATTTCCATTACAATTTTATTCTACACTTAACAACACTCTCGGCCTGGGAAGATGCATTTCCTCCATTCCCTCATAAGCCATCCTCTTTTTGGATGTTCATCAGAAAAAGCACCATATCTTCCTCAAAATCCACCCATCCCTTCTGGAGACTAAGCCACCTGTCACTGAGGTAACAGGGTGACGGAGCCATCTTCACCAGTGCTATGCCAGGTGCCGCGTTCTGGTTTGTCATCTGTAACGCTGGTGTAGTAAATGAAAAGACAGCAGGCGATGCAGTAAGGCTAATTCTCATTCCAATAAATCACATAGCACATGCCCTCTTGGGTGTGTTTTGAAGGCACATCATCCAAAAGAGAAAAACCAGCAATGTATTGGCTGATGTGTGCCTATGGGTGTGCAGCCCACTGACTTCTGCCAGTCGAAAAGTTAAATGCATTTAAACAGTACCCCAGCCCCTAACGCTTTTATAACTTCATTAAATTTGTCTGCAGCTCAGATAGGAACACCTTGCACTCCATGGGCCAGAAGTCATGAGCTCTCTCTGCTTACCAAATCACTCATCGGTTCAGAGGTTCAAAAAAAGAGAGAAGCTTCAGGTGACCGCAGACTGATTACCCTTTGGCTTCCTTAGTCACCCTTAGATGATCTTCCTTCCTTAGTCATCCCTGTAGGGATCCCGAGTATGGACATGCCATACTTCTGTCTCTTCTGACTTTCAGTAATAGGTTCAATAAAACTCAGAAGTATAGCCCTGTGGAAACCGCTTGCAGAGACTCCATGGGAGGTTACAAATGGGCAAATAACCCAGAGACCTTCACCACAGAAGAGATGTGGAGGGCAGCATTCCCACAGAATATGGCATGCCAAGCTCTCACATCTACATGCCTGGGGAATAACCTCCACTTTCCTGTTTCTCTACCTCAATTAGGACTCTAGATTTTTTTCCTCATGCTTACTCCTACAGAACTTCCACCTGCACCTTCTCCACTTCACCCACACACATACAAATTGGTTTGGGCTTTCATGTGCTCCCTGCTGCCCCTTGGTCTGGGCACTTCCATTGCCATTGTTAATTATGTAGAGGTATTTGAAAATACTGTACCTACATGATTCCTTATTGCTTCCACATTTCACTAACTCCCGTGTTCTTTGATTCCGTACTGTCTCAACTTTCTTACTACATTCATAATGACAGCCACCTCACAAAAGCCTATGTTAGATAAGAGGCTTCCCTCCTACATACTCAGCAAACAAAGAGTCAGCAGACAGAAAAGAATCTGTTCCCAGTCCCAAAGCTGCCTCCAGCTTGGTGCAACATAACCTCCCCCATTCAGCTTTTCCCCGTAACTCAGCACCAGCGAAGAGGAATGAAAGAAGCACAAGAAGAATTGAGAACACATCTTTTAAAAAGTCATATTAATCGCTTTCATCAATGGAATTAAGCAGCGCCACCTCCCCACCTCTGGCTTAGCCTGGTCTCTCTCCTCTGCGCAGTATCTTCACGGTGACCACCACAGGAGGCAACAAGGGTGGGAAATTCCTCTGTAAGGATCCACTGCTGCTTATTTATGCAGATAGGCATCAAGCCAGAGCTCCCCTGAATCTTTCAAAGAGCTGCCAAGAGAGAACCACATTTCCTTAGAAACAAAGTAATGAAATACAGCATCCAGGGAACAGAGCTTTTTGGGAAGAAATCCCATCTATAGATTAAGCAAAGGAGTTCATAGAACCATAGAATGGTTTGGGTTGGACAGGGCCTTTAAAGGTCATCTAGTCCAGCCCTCCTGCAATGAGCAGGGACATCTTCAACCAGATCAGGTTGCTCAGAGATCTTCAGAGGCAAGGCAATGTAGACTACAGCTCCTTGGAAAGATGAAAAACAACGAAACCACTGGAGCTACATCAGACAAAGCCTGGAAGACTACAGCAAACAACTTCATTAGAATGAAAACAAAAGGAGCAAGCATGGCAGACGAGAGCCACGTGACTTTTCAATGGAATAAGAAATATCTGGGGGGCAAGGAGGGGAAGAAAAGAAGAAAAAAGAAAGAATGAATGACAGTTCAAACTCATATTTATGCAAACACCTCTTTCCCTGAAGCACACTCGGGGAGAGAGGCGCCAGACCTGGCATCCAACTGACTCTTCAGAGCTGAAGACAAGGAGCTCTCCATTAGGTTGTTCCTACTGACACCTTCTGTCTGCTGCTACTGAAACCAGCGCCACAGCTGAAGTTTTCCAATCCCTTTCACAGTTATCTATACTATCTGCGGCTATTCGTGGAACTTGTGTGATTCAAGCTGGCTGTCCTCCCCTCCCCACATCCCTTGCTTGTTCATTCCGTAATATTGGAAAACCCTTCACTTGGGGCATGCAGCAGGTTGATACATACTGCACTATGTCCGCAAAGGCGGTGAGCAAGGGCTTGCACTGGTACTCAATACCATGTTTGGCACACAGGGACTTCACCAAAGGGGCCACCTTCCAGTAGTTGTGTCGAGGCATTGTAGGAAAAAGGCTGTGGAAAAAGAATACAGGGATTTAATCATCACCCCACAGAATTCCTGCCCTTCTTCTCTGCCTAAGCCTGGGAGTGCCTCAAGCTCCCCTTGTGCTCGTAGCCGTTAGTGCTCTGTAGTCATCCCCCTCATGTCACTTCAGTCAGCATCTGTACTAACCAGGAGGCTGGTAATTCTCACTCTTGTGCCATGCTACTCATATCAGAAGCGGTGTTGGTGCTCACCGGTGCTCAAAAAAGTTTCTGGGAGTTCCCATTCCATCCCCATAAAAAGAGCACAAAATTTACCCACATTATCTTTTGTTCTTATATTAGCTGATAGACAGGGACCTTGTAGGCTCTTCAGCCCTAGTCTAACTAGCACTCCTTGAAATTCCCTCAAATCCCCAACCCATGCTTCAACTCACTGGTGCTCAATTTGGAAGTTCAGATGTCCACTAAACCAGTCATTGAATAAGGACTGATGAACATTACAGGTTGCCTGGAGCTGAGAGAAAAAAAAAAAAGTAACATTTAAGTGTTGTTTTAGGAACGCCCCTTCTCTTTCATGTGCTAAACACAACAGTAAGCAGGTATAAGTTCCTCATCATCACATGCCTTCTGGCTGGATACAGCAGCTCCAAGAGCTATCTCCCATCAACACAAGATGGCTACACTGTGATATATGACTGTTAGGGACATAATTTAGGAGAACAGCCTTGACTTCCCCAGTGAGATAAGCCATAAGAACCATGACTTTAACCTCCCTCACTTAAAAAATTGCATAATGGCTTCAGAAATAAAATAAGACAGAGCACACAAGAGAGATCTGCATCTTTCATGCACAGAAAGCTCTCTATCTGAAAAGCATTCTAGCATCTCTAATTATTTCCCTTGAGGAATCTGTGCTCATCATTGGAAGCCTCCATCCCACTTCTGCAGCTTTTTTCTTTACACTAATCACTCACTTCGCACAGTGAGGACAAGCTGCTTACATTTTCCTCTCAGTTCTCATCATTTCCGTGATCAGCTTTCTTGGGCACTGCATACCCAGAAATATGTAACTATATATAACTATAATTTCTCACCCTTGAAGTCACAGGTCTCTGGACAGAAGGTCTTACCTGGGTAGAGAACCAGTCCACATTCTTATCATAATCAATGTGCATCGGGATGTGATTCATTTGTGTAATCCAGACAAACCAGTTGCTCTCTATAAACCTGTGCACACACAAAAACATTACTGATCTCACACCTATGCCATAGCAAGTCAGTACAAAACACGTGTACACATACAAGCTAGTTGTTGCTTGATAAAATGAACACCAGGAATCCCAAACATCTGGTCAGCAGATCAGACCTACACGCACCTTCTACCTTCTACACAGACACTTTCTACCTTCTAAAGACACATGCCTGATGGACAATAACCTCTGTCTTGCTGAAAAGCACAAGGAGACAGAAGAATGGGGAGCCAATGAGAATGATAACCAGGAGGCTGAAGAAAAGCTGACACAAAGGATCGACAGGAACTGCGTAAAGAATATGGAGGCATTATAAGGTGAATGATACCTGACCAACAAATGAAGCCCCAGGATACCCTTCACCCCCAGTAAAGGCAGGTAGGTGAGAAAGAATCGGATGTAGAAGGTCAGCATCCAGGCCAGGTCCTGAGAAGAGATGAAACTTGGTTAGTGAAAAGGAAGAATTACTGGCTTCTGAATTTACCATCCACTCTATGTGGCACCCCCGTTTAAACCTCCCATAGTATCTTCTACCAAAAGATTTTTCCTCCCCAACCCCATCACAAAGCAATCTGACAGACCGCCACTCCCCAGCCATTCCTGTGCTCAGGAATTATCCTGGCCTTATGAGCCCAGCACAGAGGAAACACTAGAGGACATGCTCTAATGCATCACGTTTTCCTCTGGATTGAAACAGAAAGCAAGCAGTGAGAGAACCAAAACCCTAGCCAATTAAAAGAATAAAGAGCTCTGGTTTACTTCCATCGCATTCTGTTTTGTTCCTCTTCACATGTCTTGCAATCTCTGATTTCCCTCAAGGTCATTTCCTCCTGACTGTCCCACCTCCCAGGCAAGAATAAAACAGCAAGATGGCTCGTCTCTAACCCCCACATCTCAGAGTAGAGACAACTTTTTTCTGCATTTTTTCTAAAGCCTCTAAAAACCATGCTACTCCTCAAAGTCCTAGATTTTCCCCTAACAAATTATCTTCCTAACAACTCTAAAAGTCTACTTCACATCCCCTATTCCACTTCATGCTGACCTGTGAGGATTCAGTTTTAGGCTACCTGAAAGCTACTTGATTTTTAACAAATCATTTGGCAAAACAGAGGTGTGCTGAATCCTTCTCCAAACCCCCTGATTTCTGCTACTTTTCCCCTTTTGCTGTGCTCGTAAGTTTTTCTTGTAACGGTTTGGGAAAACAAAAAAGACCAGTCAGAATGACCACTCCTACCTTAAACTAGTCTCTCATGCTATCTGAAGAACAAGTTCTGTATGAACATCAACTCTGCAGAAGAAGGAATGCTTCCAGACACTCACACACCCCAGACAGAGCCAGAACATCAGAGAACATCTTTCCTTACCCAACTGTGAATGGATCTTTTACAGAGGAGAAGGGCTGTGTGGAAGGTACCCTCTCTCCCCCAGCCAACATTATGTCCCAGATCATATACCCACACCCCTTGCCACAGAGAGACACAGCTCAGAGTTCCTCCCAGTAATTTCTTGCACTGAAAGGTATCCGTAAAACAAGAAGTCACTATTGGCAAAGCGGAGCGGACTTACCACCCACTGTTTCCGCTGCACCACGAAGTAGAATATGTACCACTGGAAGTAAAGAGGCACCAGAGCTGGGGGACCGACTAGAGTGGAGAAATAGATTGCAGAGACATTAACTGTGCCCTTTCATCCCAGTGAGATGGACTGGGAAGGGAAGGGGTTGAGTGAATGCTGTCCATACAACTGCAAAAGGGTAGGGTTACTCACTGATGAAGAAGTACTTGTGCTGGTGGTTATAAGGCATGAATTTCTTCTTTTGTACACCAAGCTGTTAAAATAAGCAAATTATTCAGGCCGTGAAGACAGCTAAAGACATCTGTGCATACACTCCTACCTATGCTTTCAAAGAAACACATACTTAGATACCTCCTAACCTTTGAAAGAGATGTCCTATCAAACCATGCCACATCCGCGATGCCATTGGCCTCATCATCCCCTGGCACTTCAGTCTATGACTGCTAGGATAAGTTTTCATCCCTGCCTTGGATGTGCAAGAGGCTGAGTAGTCCCTTGCACCACAGACAGCAAAGTGCACTGGAAGCTCTTTCCCTACAGAGGGCATGGTTGCCTAACGACACTTAAACCGAAAACCACATGCAGCACTGAGAACAGTTTGCTGCCAATATAGAGCTTCAGAAAAAAAGAAAAACCTATTAACAAAGATGATAGTGTGTAGAACTCCCACCTACTTGCAATTAGCAAACCCAAAGCAGAGAAATGAGCATCTAGACATTAAACTGCGTCCACAGGAATGGGGGCGAATAGATTATCCTCCCTCTGAGACTGCTACTTTTTTCAGTATTCACTGTATAAACATAACAGGTCACATCATTGACTTCCTTGGGGAACCCCACTATATCCCTGTTTATGTACAAACCAATTCTGAACAGCAGCCCTCCCTTAATTTCAATGCAAATCAGAGCATTTAAGCCAGGCGACACTATGAATTTATGTAGCCATTTTTTTAAGGGACCGGCAAATGCTAAAGCCATTCACTTAATTTCAGAGTTGTACCAGAAATAAAGCTGGACTCCAGATGGGACCTGGTCTGACACCCGCTGTCAGACTGAGACCACTAAAACAGTTTCTTTGATCAGTAATTTTAAAAGTTCCAGACAGTCCTTGCTTGTCATCCACCGCTTCATTTCCCAAAACACTCCAGTTAGTCAAAGCTGATCTTGGTAACGAGACAACTTGAAATCTTATCTTCATACAACTGCAAGTCTCTCATCAGGGAAATATGAACTTGTGACTAGTATTTCATTCTTATTTTAAAACATAGCAAAAAAAACTTTTATTGAAATTTTAAGAATATAAATATCTCAAAAGTATGGAAGTATTACTAAGGAATATTAGGGACTAGTGGAAGGAAAAGCAGCAGTATATAAAATAGCAAGTCAACTCAAACCATTTTCTGGATGTACTTCTCATTTTACAGAGCAGTTTTGGTGGTTTTTTTTAAACCTTCACAATAAATTTGGAAAATTTCAACCCATAGCAAGATTGTATTAGGGCAAAAATCTAAAACAAAAAAAAAACAACAGTTGCAACATTAAGTATATGGAAGCTAGCGATGCATCAGGATCTTTCTTCTTCTTGTTTTGCAAAGGCCATTAATGCCAAGCTGCACCTTCTCCAAATTTCCGAACTACTGAGACAGCTCATTGACCAAACCAGCTGGTCACAGTCTCCAAGCTCTTTGCAGCTTTCCAAATTTGAATCCTAATGCTGTAACCTCCCAGCCTTCACCAGGTCTCACCTCTACAGAGAGTGTTTTTCCCAACGCAAAAAATAAGGGGTGCATGTTAACGTCAGGGTCCTTTCGGAAGCAGTTGGGTTTAGCGTGATGTTGGAAGTGGAGGTGATTCCACCAGCTGGCTGGTGCTCCCTGCAGGAAGGGATGAGAAGAGAGTGCAGTAAAGAAGTTTTATCTTCTGCCCTTAGTCCTCCCTCCCCAGTAGTTCCTTGCCTTTGCTCTTCTCTTAGATACCGCGATTGGTTTTGACTGCAGAGCACCCCAGGCAAGGCTCTAGCAGCCCCTCTAAGCATTGAATGCCCACCTTCAGATGGCCGATCACGAACTTGTGCACCCAGTGGTTCCATCTGGACTTGCTAAAGACTGAAAGGTGTCCAAAATCATGCTGGAGCCAGCCAGCCTGGGCCTGGAATAAAAAAAAAAAAACAAAACCCAAAAACAAAAAACCCAAAACCAACCAACCAAAGGTGCTGCTGGAGAAAAAGAAGAGTCAGGAGTCCCTGCATCGGAAAAGGGCTTTCTCTTCTCCCACTCCCACACTCCTTGCAACATACCCCTGGGTAGCGAGAGCATTTCCACTACTAAGACCCAATCCAAACAATTCTCTTTTACTATATACCAGTGCAGTCCAGACTTTGCCTAATGACTTTTAGTCCCAGATTCTCATGAGGAAGGAAAAAAATCACAGGGAGAAAAAAAAAAAAAAGTCATGGAGCTCAGAAACAGCATTTATTCTCTTACAAAACTGCACTGAAATCGGCAACAAAGTCTCCTTTAAGGAGCAGCTTGCTGCTGCCTCCTCTGAGTACTTGTAATTCCAAGGGGATCAGCTGGCCACAGGAGAAATAGCTGGGGCTTTGAGAGCCGATCTGCCCTCTCCTCTAACTCTCTGCAAGTTCCCATGGAAACATGGTGGCTTGGCCCCTGCACAGTGCCTTGGAGTTCTGGCACAAGGAGCCGCAGAAGTGAAGCATGGCTTTCATTGTACGAAGAAGGCTGGGAATAAGGGGGGCTTTGATGAACTACGGGAAGGAAAAAGCAGGGCAAAGCCTGCTCTACCAAAGCAGCATGTTGCGGCACTGTAATTTTGCCCCTTTGGTGGAACCCAGGGAGAAGGAGAATTTTGGGAAGTCCACGAAGGTAAGATTTCTCCTGTGCTTATGGAAATGAGAATCTCGGTCTCAAAGGATTGGCTTTTAGTGTTTCTGGGGCTTCTTTTTGCCTAGCTGCTTACCTGGACAGTGCCTAGAAGTACTGCAGAGATGAGGAAAGGCACTGTGGATGCTCCGAAATACCAGATGGTGAGCCAGGCTGCAACATCCAACACCAAGATGTGACAGAGATACAGGATGAAAAAGGTGCGGTTGGGGTTGAGAAGTCCCATCTTCTCGACAGTTGCACGGAGTTCACGGAAATCTTCTACCAGCTTTTTCTGTGGGGAGACCCAAGAGTATCTACTGGTCTGAAAATGCCTCAGGAACCCAAAGAGGAGCTTGGATTCCCCTCTGAAGGAGCTACTGTGGCGATGGGGAAAAGCTGAGGGTCAGCTGGAGACAAACCTTCACTAAGACTACTAATAAAGGACATGAAGTCAAGGCGAAGCTTCAGACCGACAGAGTGATTCTAGGAGATACTACCATTTTATGTACAGGGAATTCTGGCTGCCAGTAAGAGATGTTAAACAGCACAATTTCAATCCAAATACCAAGTCTTTAACATACTTACATTCTTGCTGGGCTCAAAGCTGGGCTGATCTGGTGCCAGCTCCCCAATTAAGAGTGGGCTCATGTACTTTCTCACTAGTGCCTTGTCAAGATGAAATGCTATGAAAGGATCCTAAAATACAGATATAGGAACAGGATGAGAAAAACAGCCATTCAGGTGGCAGCAAAAGAAATGTATTTCATATCCTGGACTCAGCAGAAAGCAAACCAGCTAATGGAGCTGGCTGAATCAAATTTTACTGCCACAAATCTTTCTTCACACCACAAATAATCATTTGAAGCTGAATTCTCTGTATCATTTTCTATCTGGATGCTGTTAAGTACAGGTCACCGAGAAACATGGGCTCACTCCTCTCTTACTTCTGAATCTGAAAATTTTGTATCCTGTTGAACCTCAAGATGTATCATCTCAACAACATACTCCTCTGTCTCTATTTTGTCTTTAGTTCCATCTTATTTCTCCTCAGGCCCCATATCCTGAAATGAAAGTCTGACTAGGGAGAAGGGCAAGATACTAGCACAAAAACTGAATCAGCTAGCTGAACTGGGAAAAATAATGG
Organism: Scopus umbretta; assembly: GCA_013400535.1. NCBI lineage: Eukaryota > Metazoa > Chordata > Aves > Pelecaniformes > Scopidae > Scopus > Scopus umbretta. Next base: position 10,047 of record VZTL01010895.1, read on the forward strand.
GACAAGCAGGACACAGACAGGTGATGGCAGCTTCTGGTGACCCACACCAATCTCTCAAAAGCCCCATGTTGCTACAAACATGCTTCCTTGGCAATCTCCCCACACACCCACCCTGCCACATCTTCCTGAAAAATGAGTTTCTTGCTACCTGCCTCCTGTTCCTCAGCTGGTTCCCCTCCACATTTCTGAAGAGTCCCATGAAAAGGCCTTTTTTTTTTTATCTCCTTACCATTCAAAAGATTAGGGAAATCAGTTACTTTTCTCATTTAAATGTAATGTCAATCTCCATGACAACCAGGCAGCCCAGGTGAAAAAAGTCACTAATGATTGTTATCACTACAGATTCCATCACTATATTTAGACTACCAATCCTCTGAGCACACAAGGCATTTTGATATCTACTTCTTACTCAAGATCTCTCATTTACCTCCTTTTGCACATTTCTCTCCCTCTCTCCAAATTAGCTTATACTTTACAATCTCCCTCAGCCTAAGGATGCTTTTTCTTTTCCGAGACAATATTTGCCCACTGCGCATCAGTTTGGAAGCTTCCCACACCAAGCACTGTTCAACACTGTAATTACTAGCTCATCGTTGCATGCTTTTAAAATAAATTATCCTTTTAAAAGACGCCTAGTCAAGAAAGGGGTTAAAAAAACAGCTGATGTTGCCAGCTCTTGGTTAGCGCCCTCTTACTTCAGATGTGGCATCCTCTCTGCTCAGGTTTATGTGAAAAAAGGAGGGAAAGAGAAGAGGGGAACATACATTTGCATTTTCTCATTGGAAGAGGATCCAAAAATAGGGAGGAGTATGTGGGCAGATCAGGGGAGGATGGTACCACACGATTAGACCAATCCTTTCCATGGAGGCTGTAAAACCTGGCAGTGCAATCCTAACAGGAGGTTAAGGGACCGCTGAGTGCGCCTTCTAGAAATCCGAACGCTCTAGTGGCATTCAGCAAACTAAAAGTATTCATTGTTTACTTTCCATTTCTTTTTTTCTCATTTGGAGGAGCCTGATTCTTTTCATTTCCCGGATAAAACTATTGGAAAAATTGGGATTTACTTGGCTCGGGTTCCTGAGCAGTCAGCGGTTCAATTGCACCCAGCAGTGACGCAGAGGATAACGCCTAAAGAATGCAGCTGGCTGCAATCCGGCCACCTAACTGTGCTCAGCCCTATGCGCTGCCCACTGTCACCGACCCATTTCTGATCACACACAGCACACAGGGCTTCAAAAATGCACGTGTGCATCCTGACCTCATGAAGGACGTGCAAATTCACGTGTTGCCTTTGGCTTTACGTTGTATGCATCTGATGAAGTGAAGGAAAGCACTAGATCTCAAGTTCCATCCTTTCCGGTCAGGGACAAAACTGGACTGAAATGTAGTCCATCAAAAACACTCTTGAGGTAGCTTCAAGATCCCATGCCTGCCCTTGGGACTAAATACTTACATCTGGAGAAATGCATTTTCTTTCGTGAAAGACAGAAGCAGACGAAGGAAGGAAATACACTGACAAAATTACCCCACACCCTGCTGCCAATGTGAATAACGTTCACTCCGCTTTGCAACAGTCCTTGGCATCCAGACATGAATGATTATTTTTTTCTTTTTTTTTTTAAAGACTGAAATACGACTTTCAGTAATATTTTGCACTAGTGCCACCTCTGGAAAACCGGGTGCCGGGTTTTTAAAGTTGAGAGGAGGCTGAACGCATTTGTATACTGGCGAAGAAGAAGTCTATCCGTGCACACACCAGTGTCACTCTCAGCACCTGGGAGTTTCTGCTGGCTTCTGGCCTGCAGCTAGGCATGTATAACAACAGGAGCATTCTTATTTACCGCATGCATGTGAAAATGATTGAGGTTTTCCCCCAGATTTACGGCCGGGTGCGGACACCCTATTTGCACGCCCTTTAGTTATTCCTTTAAAAAAATGCTACTTTGGAAAAACAAGTCATCCAGGACGCAGAAAGAGTATCTACCTATCTAGACACCGGGCAACGAAGCCGGTGAAGAGGCTGGAGAGCAAGTCTTGTGAGGAGCGGCTGAGGGAGCTGGGGTGGTTCAGGCTGGAGGAGGCTGAGGGGAGACCTGATCGCTCTCCTCAGGTACCTGACGGGAGGGCGCCGGGAGGGGGGCGCCGAGAGGGGGGCGCCGGTCTCTTCGCCCAGGTAACCAGCGCCAGGACGAGAGGAGGTGGCCTCGAGTTGCGCCAGGGAAGGTTTAGGTTGGAGATCAGGAAAAATGTCTTTACTGCAAGAGTGGTGAGGCGTTGGGACAGGCTGCCCAGGGAGGTGGTGGAGTCCCCAGCCCTGGAGGGGTTCAAAAAAACACGTGGATGTGGCGCTTCGGGACACGGTTTAGTGGGCACGGTGGCGTTGGGTTGGGGGTTGGACTGGATGATCTCGGAGGGCTTTTCCAACCTGAACGACGCTGGGACCGATGCCACCTCCGCACACGCCAGCTAGGGCCGCGGAGGAGCGCCACGCCAGGAGACAGCCCGGTGCTCGCCCCGCTCCGCCGCCCTGGTCCTGTCCCCAGTGTCCCCGCTCCACGCCGGCAGCGCGGCGGGGGGCGGCTCTGCCCCTGCCCCCAGCACCCCTCTTCCAGCCCTCCCCGGGGGGCTCCGCAAGAGCCCGGCCACGGACAGCTCGCCGCCGCTCCCCGGCTCTCACCGTGGCGTCCTGCCCGGCGTAGTGGCTGATGACCCGGGAGCCTCCCGGGTGCCTCCGGCAGAAGTGGCTGATGTCGTACACCTNTGGGGATTGGTGATGGGAATCACGGAAAAGGAGGAAACGTCGGGCCCCGGCAACAGGCAGCTGCCCGGGATGACTGGCAGGGTCTCTTCTCCCAAGGAACCAGCGCCAGGACGAGAGGAGATGGCCTCACGTTGCGCCAGGGGAGGTTTAGGTTGGATGTCAGGGAAAATGTCTTTACTGCCAGAATGGTCAAGCATTGGGACAGGCTNCGGCGCAGCGACCGCCCGGCCTCGGACTCCTCCATGGTTGGGCTCGGCTCGGCTGAGTTCGGCTCGGCGCGTTCGGCTGCGCTCGGCTGGGTTCGGCTCCACTCGGCTCGGCTGGGTTCGGCTCGGCTCGGTGGGTTCGGTTCGGTTCGGTTCGGTTCGGCTNGGTTAGTAGGCATGGAGGTGTTGGGTTGACAGTTGGACTGGATGATCTCGGAGGTCTTTTCCAACCTTAACGATTCTGTGATTCTATGATCTCCAGACTAATAAATCATAGGCTGGAATACACCGCTGGTGCAGGCGTAGGCACAGGACGACGTTATTTTGAACATACCTGAGGGCACCCTATAGACCTCATCCTCACAGCTTCCTCAAAGCGTAGCCGGTTACAAGAAGCATTCCTAAAGGTGTCGATGCTGGTGCCAGAGCGATTTAAATGCCTTCACTTCCGAGTAGGGAAACGGGATAAATGCACCTTCATATAGTTTTTCTGATTGTATCAAACTAGGGGGAACAGTTGATCTGCTGGAGGGCAAGAAAGGCGGGCAGGCTGACAAGAACATCAAGAAGTTCAGTGTCAGCAAATGCCAAGTCCTGTACCGAGGAGGGAAGAAACGTGGGAAAGGGATCAAAACATCAAGTGGTTGGTCCTACGTGACTTGCTAGTTGGAAAGGACAGAGGCTTGGTGGTCAATGTTATACGCCGGGTGAAGGCACGGCCTGGAAAAATAGCTAATGAACCAGACACAGGGTTTGGAGAAAGCAGAGAAGGCCAAGGACCCAAGCCATCAACAGAGGAGCGTCGTGTAGTCTCTGCAGTGCAATCCACACCCAAGCTGCTTCTTTTAGACCACTTTTACAACCATTTCTGGTTGCTTCTGGGCTGAGGATGCCTCCTCTTCCCTGCCCTTGGTTTTCTTTCCCCTTTCCTGCAAATCTCCCTGCTCTTCCATCTGTCCTGCCTCTCCCTTTCAGCTGCCAGGGCTTTTTCTGTTCCTATGGCTACATTTGGCTGCTGCTGCCTGGATATGCAGCCAGAGGGAGGAAAGGTGTCACCATGGGTATATCACAGAATGTGCCTGCTTGGTGGTGGTCTGCCAATGATTCTTCATGCAATAGTCTACTGAATAATGGTTGAAGAGCGTATGATGCTAAAACAGATTCATCTGTGTGGGATGAATCTTCATACATATACATTATAAATGTACATTAAAATGCCTGGTTCCACATTCAGCTCCCTTTTTGCTTTCCCTAGTAGCAACAGTCTTCTCTCTGAACTCTCATTACCAATTCCTAATTTCTTTGTTTTCATTCACACCTTCCAATCTGACCTAGTTACAGCAATTCCAGTAGAATGTAACCATAGAAACAAAGGCCCACCAGACTTCATCCCGTCTTGGTCTGAACATCACCTGATTCCTGCATCGCGTCTGTCTAGCTTGGAATTCTATGCCTGCAAAACACTGGATCGAACATCTTTTACTTCCCTCCCTTTAGCAATGCCACAGCTGATGCACCGAGTAAGGCATCTCGGCTTCTACACGTTTGCACTGTCGTCCGTGAAAGAAAAAGTTCTCTCCCGATCTCAGCAAAAATTAAGCTGCTGTGTACGTTGACTGCTGACCGTCTCTCTCACAAACATAACCATAAAAGACATTAATAAATGTTTAGTGTCTTTTTAAATTCAACCGTTATATTCAGAACGGTGCAGTAATTATTCCCATTTCTATTCCTTCTGTTTATCTATTGCACAAAAGAATAATTCTCTGAAATTTAGTTGATATTTTCAGTTTGACTTTTCATCATGAATACAGGGGGGGGCCACTGATCAGTTTTCTTTTTCCTATACACCACATTAAAAAGACCCAGTCTGTCTTCCTACACAAGTTAAACTTTTGGAAACTTGTTTTAAGGGATCTTAACAATAGCCAAAAAGTACCACTGAGCTTGCTAACTGCAGTCTTGTGCCCCTCATGTGCCTCCTCTGATTTCAGCAGGACCAGAAGGTATAAGGGATGTTAACACCTTATTATCAGATTTTCCCAGACAAATTATACAACGGTCCTTGAAATTACCTTCAAAGCTTCTTCTGACATAAAATCTATGGCTCTGTTTCTTTTCCCCTCAGTAGATGATTCACCCCAAGGTAAGACATCATGGAGGCTACTTGAATCATCCAGCTCTGAGCACTGAAGGTTTTCGTGTCCTGCTACAAGCTGCCAGTTGTCAATAGCGGTTGGTTCTCCTGCACTTGCCATACTCAGGATCTCAATGGGTCTCACAGAGGCAAGACTGAGGTCTTTGTAATAAAGACTGCAAAGGAAAACCGGCTGCCATTATACACTCACTGGCATCCTGCATCCCGCTGCGACTGTTGGCATTAACAGAGAGTCAATCTTTGCTGGAGGACAATTAACTAGGTAAAACCAGACCTGGCCACTCTGCTTTTCCACCAGCATTTCTTCTTTTCGGCGTTCTGACTCCTTGTTTTACCTGCACTATTCCCATCTCCATTTCTCCTTACTGTTGTGATCTAGCTGTGACCCAGCTTCCTAGGCTATCGAGGATCACCGAAAATCCGAGGGGAGGTAAGAGATGCTCTTTGATTCAGTCTTCTGATCTAGCTGCGGTTCATTCTGAACAGCCTAGATGGCTGGAGATCACCAAAAGCCAGAGAAAATATAGTAAAACTCCTTATGTCACTACCCTGATTTGGCCATAACATACTTGCAAAGACCTAAGTGACCTGGATGATGAGGGATCACTAAGTCACGAAGTACCCAGGCATCTGGTGACAAACCAGTAATACAGAGAAATAGAGATGGACTGAAAGGATGGCAGCCTTTATTTTGCCATCCTGAAGCAGGCAAAAATGAATTAGAATAATGGATGGTGGGGTCTGAGCCCACAGAAAATAGGCGATTTTTAAAGGAAAACTAACAAATGCTGGAAAACAGTTTAAAATAGCAAAGTCTTAACAAGAAGAATCCATTCTTGGCTTTTGTTCAGCTTAAGAAAAGCTGAAGATGAAGGGTGCATGGGAATTGCGGCGTGATGATTTATAAGATGCAGGCTGTTGCCAGTGCAATTAAGCCAGCTGCACTGATGAAGCAAATGCAGGAGGAAACCACCAATTTTAGCATCATACTCCTTGCAGGGAAGAGCTTGAAACTCTTGACAGCTAACCGTAACACCACTCCCACACACGGCTTAGGATCCACAGGTACATTGGAAGGATTAGCATAACACCAGAAAAAGGGGTAGATACTAGAAATACTTCCTTTATTCTTGTCAACTGTTGTGTTATTGGGAATGAGCTGTAATAGTTGAATAATTTGGACCAGACGAGTTAGTATTGTACCTCCAACTATTTGCTTGGATTGCTACCACGTTATACCAACAATAAATTCTTGGCTTTGCATGTAAACAGTGTTTCTTCAGCCCATATTAACTGCATGGAGTATTTGCTCTGGTACTCTGCCCTAACAACTGACTGTTAAAATTTAGATGCAAAAATTATACATGACAGAGGGAAAGAATGAATATGTTATAGTGTGGACTACCAGAGGAAGATTGTGATTTGGGAGAAGTTTACAGCTTGCCAGAAAAATCAACCAGGAATCACTAGACATAAGGGATGGGGTTGCTGAGATAAAAATAAGCAGGGTTTCTTTTTTGTCCTCCAGAAGATGTAAATTGAGATTAGTAACTGAGGGAGTAAGGCAGTAATTCTTCAAAGTTTTTGACATTGAAAGCAAAATCTGAGTAAAGAGGAAAGGGCAGAATCTGATGATAACAGGAGAACATCAGTAGGATGGACTTTTCCTTACAAATTATTACAAATGAGACTATACTGACAAGGCAGGGTTAAGAACAGAGCATTTCTCTCCTTGTTCTTGGCCTGGTGGGTACTTGCAATGTCTGCTGCTCTCTCTACTAAACAAGTGTGATTATGTACTCTGCTGCTTTGGCATCCAGGCCAGTTTGTGCCCTGACCCTGATAATCCCACACCGCCAACCCAAGATCCGCTGCAGAATGTGAAATTCATGCCAGCGATGGCAGTACAATGGGAATTTCTGTTTTTTTGTTGGTTGTTTGCCTTGTAAAGTTAGTCAGCTCTCAGCCACTGTCCCATGACTAGAAAAAGTGTCGCCAGCTCAAGATGCTAGGTATGTCAGAATAAAAAAAAGATCAAACACATCTTTGATAGCATTTTGTCTTTGTTTTAAATATATCAAATTAATTAGCCAACTCAGGAGCTATGTAACAGAGCAGAGGAAGCAAAATGACCAATACTATACAGAATATCTGAAAAAAATTCTATCGAAGACGATGCTTTTCAATAGACATTCTTCTGATTAAAGTTACACTCAAGTGCAATGGAAATATAAAGAAGATTTAACAGTGACTCTAAGACATTCACGTTTCTTCTCACAGATTTTTAAAGGTCAGGGAGCTTTTAATGGTCTAGTGTTCTATATGATAAGGAACAGAAAATAATTTACCACGTAAGCAGCATTTGGTTAAAACCTGTGCTGCAGAAAAGCACGTAGCCTTGACTTGAAGATAATGCATTGATATTCTTAGCATATATTCTGCTTAACTATTCAAATTTTGAGCCTTAAATGTTTAATTTGTCTGGTTTTGACTTAGAAAATATTGGGGTTTGTTTTACAGGTCTCTCCTAGACTAAAAATCAGTTGGTTCTGGTATTTGCACTCTGCAGGGGCACTTCCACTCCATCAGCAACTAATTTCCTGATTGTTCTTTTCTCTTTTTGTAGCCTAAAAAATTGCAGATAGACTCAGAACATGTTAATCAACAGTGGAAATCTTTCTGGGGGATTCCTTGTACTTTAACATTGCATATGGATACTCATGTTTCATCCTGAAACTCCCACATCCCCAGTCTTTATGCAACTGTAACTAAACATCCACGTTAACAAATACATTTGCACAAAAACCATTTTGTCCTGTAAGGAATCTCAAGGACCCAGATAGAAATAAAGTAGTTCTACCAGACTGATGTGGAAACACAGCAGGAGTCCAAAGGTGGTAAGAGACTGTCAAGTCTGGTGTGAAACTATCACTCTCCTTTCTAATTATTTTTTCATTTCAGATTTTAATACCTAAAAGCCTTGGTCCCAGCCCTGTTTTACAAAGTGCCATGTAAATATCTGTTCTTAAAAACTTTCTTGGTGGCTGGCAGAAGAACAAAAGGCAGTGAGGAGACAATAGCAGTCAGATGGATTAGTAAGGGACATTTAAACTCTGAACTGGGAGCACTATCACTCAGAAACAGTATTAATGACAAGCCAGCCTTCTTGAGGGTTTCATATTGACCTAAGAACAGCATAGCTTAAGACGCCTAAATGGTTAGGAAAATGGACGCATTGTTCCCAAGCTACATTCCAGGTAGAAAGGAGGTTGAGGTATTTTACTGTAGTCCGGGATCCCATTTTAAAATATTAACATGAGGAAAAAGGTCTTTCTCTTCTCTTGAAAAAGGCGAATGGAGTTTTCCTTGTGGGCACACATAAGTTTTGAGAAGTCCAAATAAGGTGTAGTTTCTTCTTCTTTTGAAGAGCCATGATATCCTCATGGAACTGATTATTACTTTTCTTTCTTCAGGGGAAGGATACTCCATCCTGAAAGCCCAAGTCAAGAATCCAGTCTTCACCCAGTGAAATACACGGTAGTTATCGCTTACCTTTGGATAAACTACTGCTCATTACTTCAGCGTCTTGGGTGTCTCTCAGCTTGAATGGGCTTCCTTTGGTGCAGAATCATTTACCTTGGTGATATAGAGAACCACATCGTCCTTCATGCACCCATCTGTTCTATAGAGTGATGGACAAGGATGTTTCCTCCTCGGAGCCATTAGCTGATTTCTTCTCAAGCACTAGAAATTTGTTTCAGGGGAGAGACAGAAAGAAGGAAGAGTTTGTGTCTGCCCTTAAGGGATGGAGGAGAAGTTTACTTTTGTTATTTAAGTGATGCTGCAACAGCATCCCTGTTGTCCGAAAAGCAGATTCTTCTAGCCAGTGTGCAATAAGCCAATTCCTACACACAGGTGAGATATTGCTTTATTTCGGGCCTGGGTGCTCGGTGGACTCTCCACAAATCGAGCATGCCAATGTCCGTTCTTAATCGTATGTATATAATAGATTCCACATGCCCTTCCCTTCACATGCAAATATCCCAATTTACATACATTACGTAATCACATAGTTGTATCACACCTAGTCTAACTGCACATGCTCCGTAGAGGTCTCTGGTGGTCTTCGGCCATCACTTTGGCTTGTATCCCCCTTGGGCTTGTTGCCAAAGTTCAAGTTGTGGTCATCCAAACTTCTATTGTCTTTCTTCGTTCATCCGGCATCTGCCCAGGTTCTATCCACAGTGTTCCATTACACTACACCTAGTTCCTTTGGTTATTATATCTACAGTAAATCTTACACTATACATTACACTCAGTTCCTTTGATTATAGCATCTACAATGAATCTTCTACCAGGTTCTGGCACGGTTAGGACTCTACAGGGGCCAACAGCAGCTTAATGTTTTACCTACTGATATCATCCCTACCTAACTGTTGGGTTCCCTCACCTCAGGCTCCATGCTCCAGCACCCCTTTCCCCAGCCCAGTCAGGATGTCATTTAGTTGTTTCCCACTATGTTTGAATTTATTATTCACCCATCTCAACCCAAGTTCCGAGCTCCTTAGCCTTTCCTTCTAGTGAAAGGGAGGGAAAGCCTGGGGTCCTTTCTGTCCTTACATGCGTATTTCCTTGGCAGAGTGACTAAAGGTAGCTGAAAGTCTAAAGATGCAGCTAAATCTGATCTTTACTCTTATTTTTCTCCCAATATCCTCAGTTCTCACTTTCTGCCTTAGCCCATCCCCTTTTTACCCTTCACATCCCTGCTCCGTGTCCCTCCCATGCACCCCGTGCTCACTGCTCTCTCCTGCCACCTCCTTTTCCCACCACCTGCCACAGAGCCATCCGGCCTTACCAAATGGCCAGTGATGGATCTCATGCTTTTTAAACTGGGGGAAAAAGGAGGATTTTCCCTGCATCCATGAGGACTACTGCACAGCTGCAGTACGTTTCCACGTGCCGGTGCCAGGCTGGGTGCTGCCATCAAAGTCATCCTCCAGGTATTAATGGAGACTATAATCCTTTCTAAAAGGCAGATTAAAAGAATCTTATCTGATCTTACCAACTTCTACATAAAACCCAATAAAGTGATGAGACGACAAGCACGAACATTGTGATTTCTGCTACATTTTTAAAATGCTTTCCTCAGGGTCTCAGTTTCCTTTACATTAAAAAATCAATGCATGACACAGTGCAAACATACCTGAACTACCAATTTGCCCTGCTTTTTCCCCTTCCAGACTAGCCCAGCAAGATGTCTCTCACTTCCTCATTAGCTTAGGTATTCTCATCACCTTGAAGAGCAGGCATACCCCTTCTACGTGTCCCCTACAAAAACTCTTGTGCTTTGCACTTCTCTATATCCCCTCTTCCATCCTTTCTTTCCTGTCGTGTTTCTCACCTTTTTCCTCCCCCATTTCATGACTACCCGATTAAACTCGGGGCTTTTAGGTCCCTTACACAAGCTCTTTGTGCCATTAAAGCTACCCCATGCAACAAATGCAGCCTTTCACCTACTTGGCCACAGAAGAGAGTCTGTTCTCCTCTCATTGCCGTGGCTGGTTTGTGCCCCAGGAGCCAAACAAAACCTAGAACAAGTGCCACAGAAAGCCTTGACAGGCTGTGCTGCAAGAAGATGATAGCGCTGGGTTGGTTCTTTTTTTGATAGGCACCTTTCAATGACTTGTCATTAAGTTATTACACAATTATCTACGTGAAATATTCACATGAGGAGTTCCATGTGCAGACTTTACATCTATGTCCAGCTAGCAGGTACAAGAGCCGATTCCAAAATATACCCACCTCCTTACCAGTTCATTTCTCAGGAGGGAGGGCATGCTCAGGCAAATAGACCATTCAAGCCCAGCATTTGCACACATAGCCAGCCCTGCGTAGATTATTCACTGCCTAAAGTCATCAGCTCTGAAGTAGGAACTTCCACGGACTGACCGGTAAAGGGTTTTGTATACAAAACAACCGCTGATTTCAATAACACTAATACTTGCCTTTTGTGGAGCAGTCACCTGATGGACTACGACCATCAGATAATACTGTGAGTTACCAATAATATGTATCTTTATCTCTACAAGGCAAAAGAAGTCATGGCTTTGAATCATGTTTTGGACACAGAGGACACAACCTTCAGCTAGGACACTGAACGAGCAAAAATATTTCATGAATTTGCAAATTAAATTCCTTTCAAAAAACTCTGGCTTTGTACTGGATCCCTCCTACCATCTAACAGTAAAATATCATTAGTGAAGCTTGAAGAAATGCACCCTAAGATAATCAATTGTAGTATGTTTTCTTATTCCTTGCTCTGTGTTGCCCGGTGGCCCTCTCCTTCTTCTTAGCCATCTCTATGTTCTTCAGCTTTGCAATCTTCTTCTATATAGAATTATAAGGTAAAATAGTTTGCAGAGGACCTCTGGAGCGCTACAGTACAATCTCCTAACTCAGAGCAGAGCTACTGTCCCTCTCAGCACAGTCACTGAATCTAGAGAACCAGATCTTCAGCTGCTCTTGGCACGAAAATCATTAGGATTCACCAATTTACAGTTGTACACGATTTTCCTCTGCAGAAGCACGAGAGCGAGAGATGCTGCTGGGTCTCTGTTCTGAACTGCTACTAGAAGTGGCAATGTTGAAATAATTCACATAATCCAGCAGATATGCTATAAATCATAGCTGAAAAGGAATAATAGATTTTTATATGCAATGATTTTCAAACTGAGGTCTGCAGACTGCTTGGAGTCCATGAACCACTGCATAGGGGTTCCACAAAGACAACTGGGGAAGGTCTATAGTGCAGAAGTTTAAATTCACAAAACATGGACGTCTCACTGGGAAATCTTTAGGGGACAGCAAATCAAAGCAGCAATTTATTGCCGTGCAGAGCTGGACAATACAGATTTGACAGCCAGCCTGATTTCCCTTGGGATTTTCTTCTACACGTGGAATCCCAGAGCTGGAAGCAGCTCTCTTCTCTTTCTCCTCCACCAGACCAGCGCAATGACTGACACCAGCCAAGGTCTGATGTGGGGACGGTACTACAGTATTTCTTAACAAACAAAGCTTAGAAGAGCCTGGCTTTCATAGTTAGAATCCTTGCTTCTGAGCTGTAGCCTGAAAATTCAAATAATGCACCACAAAATGATATTATACTTACAAGGAGAAAAGCAGAGTATCAATAGATACATCATGCAACAGGATCAAAGAAAAAATAAATTAGAGGTATCTCAGAACTGCACCTAAATTAAACATATTCTGCCATGTGATCTGCCCTACCTCCTTCTGCTCACCTTCCTTGATTGTGCTTTCTTGTAAAAAGATCTACAGAATGCGGAGAAGTGATGATCGGATAAACGAAAAAGGCAGGGATGTATGTTCATGACAGAGGTCCGTGACTTTCACTGCTGCTAAGGGTTTCTGGTTTTTCAGGTATAATTTCTCGTTGTGTTGCATTTGGAGTCCTTTAAGCACAACTTCGAGGCTAAATTCCTGTATACTCTATCAGGTGGTCTAACATACACTTCTCTTTCAGGATGCAGTAATTGGTATAGAAGTCATTACTGCACCACTCAGTCAGCGAGGCTGCTCAACATTTCACATCACCGAGCCCCAAACCCTCCAGACTGAACAGGTTTGCTGGCAAATCATTTATCTTTCCCATAAACCGGCATGGAATCATATTGCTCATAGGATGATTTTGCAAAGGATGGTGCACAAGAAAGCTGAGACAGGCTTCTGTGCAAATTTTTTTTTTTTTTTAGCTGAATCCACAATTTATGGCATGCACGGACCTCAAAGCTATTTTAGGGGGGGAAAAAAAACAACCAAAAAACTCAACCCAAAACAAAATAACCAAACAAGTAAAGCCAAACCAAACCAAACCAAACCAAACCAAACCAAAAAAAAAAAAAAACACAAAAAACAAAACACACACAACCAAAACAAGGAAAGAGAGGGGAAAAAAGAGAAGGAAAACCATCTTCCCATGACCAGCCCAGGAACAGAAGCAATGGGGTCTTCCAGACAACTGTCTTCTTCAGGACATCCTCTCCAGTGGAACAGGGAGCCCGCAGCGCAGTTTTCCAACAGTAACAGTGCAGTTTTCATCAAAACCCACTTAAACTCATTACTGGTTGCTCTTGCCTGAGACGATGTTAGCACTGACTGGAGCACGCTTGATGAGGTGCAGGAGTTGCATACTCCACGCACATGTAAAGTACAAGGTTTCTGCATGTACGTTATGGAGTAATATTTACTGGAGATGTAAATTATTTATCTAGTGTGTTATCCAGTAGGCTCTAAAGTTACGAACTAAAAGCTACAAGGCAAAGAGTGGAAAAATAGGTTAAGAAAGGATGATTCACTTACCCATGGTAATCAATTTTTAGGAGAAACCAGACATAAGAGACAGAAAAACGCATCAGAATGCGTCTGTGCAAGGCCCTGAGGATAAGGGCACTTGGATACCACAGTAAAAGCACCAGGACAGCAGCCTCCAGGTGTGTGGTTACAAGGGAAAGGCAGGTTACAGAGGCATCCACGTGCTCTGCCATACCTACAGGATTAAAATCCTGAAATTCAAAGAACTCGGCACAGAAAGTGTCGTGGTAAACCTTTCCCCCATCGCAAGCGATGAGCTTCAGGTCCACCGTAATGTCGTGTCTTGCTGACATTTATTGTTATCCTTGTCAGAGGTCTATTTTGAACCAAACTAAATAAAACTAGCAAGTCTTAGGAAAACATTCCTTTCATTTCTGACTTTCGTCACCCCGCACCACAGGAAAAGACTGTTTGATAGGCTGAAGTCCTCGTGCAGCAATAAGACCAAGCAGAAACAGTGGAAACCCAGAGCATGCCTTGGCACAAAGTGTTCCTCACTGGTATGGAAGTGATGCACGTTCTTTCACTTCGGTCTCCGTTCCTCTTGCCTGTGCAAGGAGCATTCATAGAGAAAAAGAGAGGAGCAAGAATTTTTAAAATCTTCACTGCTGTCAGCTCCGTCGGGCTAATAGCAGCAGGGAAAAACAGAGCACCCCTTGTTTGTGCCTGCTCTAAACTATGTCTGGGGCTGGACAGAAGCACAGCAGCAGCAGGACTGGAGGCACATCTTACCTTCACCGAAGGAGATGGTCTCTTAACCTATGCCATCCTTCAGCAAGAAGACACGATAATTGGCTAGAGAGAGAAGCAGCACTGTGAATTTAAACATTCGCTGGTTAACCATGCGCGTTGCTTCCCCTGCTTTTCCAGACCAGGACAGAACACAGTGCTATTGAAAGACGAGACAAATAAAGGTCTGAGCTACTGGAAGCCAATGTTGCTCCAATCCTAAGATTTCATCATGCAACAGAATGCTGTAACTTAGGGAGTGCAGTCTGTACCCTAAGACGTTTGTATATGAAATCTGCTTAAAATCCACCAGTCCCTCTACAGAAAGGATTAATAAGCCTTCCACTTACTAATGCAAAATGGTCACAAGAAAAGGTATCTCTCCCCAGGAAAGCTGTGGGTCACAACCGCCTTGCCCTGGAGAGCAGCCAGCCACCTTCAGACATGAGAAAGGCAGCAGCGAACATGCTCTTCCGCTGTTTTTGCCCTCGCACCGCAACACCTGGTGTAACCTAATGGCACGGATTAATTTGTTATAAAATGCCCCACAGCAAAGAAAAGATCATAGAATCGTAGAAGCATTAAGGTTGGAAGAGACCTTGGAGATCATCGATCCGGCCGTCAACCCAACACCCCCATGCCTACTGAAGCGTGTCCCGGAGTGCCACCCCGATGCGGTTTTTGAACCCCTCCAGGGATGGGGACTCCACCACCTCCCTGGGCAGCCTGTCCCAACGCCTCACCACTCTTGCAGGAAAGACATTTTTCCTAACAGCCGATCTACAGGATATGGTCCTGTTATGAACAGGTCCCACCCGCGTCGCCCTAAGCAGGAGATCCCTCGCTGTCAGACAGCTCGCTCTGTGCCAAAAAGAAGCTGTTTAAGCCTGACGGCCATTTGGTCGGTAACTCAGGTGGCAGACGAGTAAACCGGTGCCAGTTCCAGGCAGAATACCAAACTCGCTAAGCCCAGCACGAAGAAGGAAGGTGAAATTATGGCGGGG
>VZTL01010895.1:26678-107719 GCA_013400535.1 Scopus umbretta
CCCCCCATCTCTCCCACACCTGCTCTACACCCAGCTCAACCTCGTTCGCCGCTCTTTAGGAGCGAAAAGGGGGGGTCCAGGCTGATGCAACCCCTTGGCAATGGCATCTGGAAGATTGCTTGGTAGAGATCGCTGGGCTCTGCTTAAGTCCTGCTGGTTTGTCTTTGTCTCTTGTTTGTGCGGGGCCTGGAGCTCTGAATTCAGGAGGAAAGTGTCCCCAGGTCTTCCTTTCTTCAGCCTGTAGCTTCTGACAGGCAGACTTCTTCAGCCTGTAGCTTCTGACAGGCAGACTTCTTCAGCCTGTAGCTTCTGACAGGCGGAGTCACAGCAGCCAAGCACAAGAAAGGGTTAACGAGAGGCCGGTCCGGGTTTCAAAGTTGCTTCTGTGAGGAGGGTGAGCTTGAGGCTTTAAAACAAGGAGCTCTTTAGCTTTTTCCCCAGGAGAGAATGCTCTGGAGAATTTAGTTACAGGGTTCTACAGAAAATTAAAAGGAAAAAGGAAAAAAAAAACCAAAAAAACCCAAAAACCCGTTTGCTGCTGCTACAGCTGCTCCTGCACTTCATAGCTGGTCTCCGCTACCTCTCATGTTGCAGCAACTTGAAAAAAAAACCCAGTCAAACAAACAACAAAAAAAAGCCAAACCAAAAAACCCTTGAAAAAGGAACAAATTGCCTCGGAGACCGTTGTCTGCAGTTTCCCTCAAAGCCACCTTCTTCAGAAGTGCATCCAGAGAGCATGTCCTCTCCCCAGGGCATTAGCCCGTAGTTAATAAAATTTAAACTGCCTCAGAGCTTTTCCGAATATGTGCATGGTAAGCTAAGCTAAGCGGCAGGAGAATCCCAGCTGTGACAGTAACTGTTCGTCTCCCACAGCTCTTAACACCTTAGCAAGAAGGAGGCTCTGTGTGGGGCAGAATTAATTGGCAAGAGTCGCTAAAACTTTCCATCAGTCTCCATTTGCCTGTGGTCGGTGGTTACTTTCCATTCTTTTCCTTGAAGCACTGAGATGCCTTTTGATGTTCCTGTCCCTTTCCAATAAATCCACCGAACGCATAGCTTTCTCCATCAAAAAGATGGGCCAGGTTTTACTTTCAGCTGCTTAAAGGCAGGCCTGCTGAAACCAGTTTGACTCCTGTCCCCAAGAATTTAACTCCAGTATCTCCACTAGAAACCAAAAAGCATCTGCTATTGCAATTGTCTCGAATCCTTGCAGAGGAGACTGAAACACAGGTCTGTGATTCTGCTACTGCTGGTCCTCCTCCCACCTCCCCAGGTACACTGCATCCCACTATACTCGGAGCACGCTCCAGGAAGGCATGGTCTTAAGAATGCTCCGAAATTGTTCATCACCGCTCCGAGCACTAAACCAGAATTGGCATCTGGTTTCCAGCTTCCCTGTGGTGAATAACAGCTTACTGCCAAAAATTATCCCTCTCATTCAGGGTGAGAAAACCTTGGCCTTGACCCTGTCAAGGCTTAACTAACAAGTTTCATTCTGTGTCGCAAGATATCACAACTGAAAGAGTTTAGGAGGAGGAAAAACCAATGACAAAAATTCAGTTTAACATGCTTACATTCCTAGTTATTACATGGCTTCCATCTTTCTCAGATTCTCCTTAGCACCACATGTAGTTAGGACCTCCAGTCCCGCAAACACGCCCCAAAGGAACCTCGGCATCTTCTCCATTTATCTTGGACCAATCCTCTAGAAGATCATGTGTATCCATCTGCCTGCTGACAGACTCACTGAATGCCACATCTATGCCGGGCCACTCTAAAGATGCCCTGCTTGGTGATGTGTGAGCTAATTCAGCTCAGGATGCTCACAAGACAGCTAACTGAGAAGCTTCCATGACAGCTGTTACGTTCAGCGTGCTCAGCCCATGCCGGTCGGGTTAGGAGTGCCCAGGCTAGCTTACGCACGAATTTCCCCTACGGGTATTAACAACACTGAGCATTCATTCGATTTAGGCCATACTTTAACATGCTGAGACAGCATACTAGTCTGGGACAACCTGTTCTGGTATCACATCGTGCACAGTTGCCTTCAGAAAATGAAGGCGAGAGTATGCAAGGGCACCTTGCGGACTCTCTGTTTCAGAGATGTTCGAAGATGTGAAAGAACATCCTTGTACTGACTATACCAAGCACTTCAAATGCTCAGGTACATGTCATACCTCAATAATATGAAGCTTTTTTCACCAAAAGCAGCTGGAATAATTCCCACTTGGCCACTTCCCATAAGACACTTCAGCTTATTTGGCCAGTAGACCACAAAGTTAGGAGGTCAGCTGTAAATATCACATGCCACTTCCCAGAGACTATCTTTTGCCTTTTGCGTTTTATCTCCTCTAGTACAAAACTGAGGACAATTCCAGAATTCAGGTAGAATCTTAACATTTAGGACCTATTAGCAAAGGAGATGCATGAGATACAGCTAATAAAAAAGCAATCCTTCCATGACTGTAGCTTTCTGTCTGATGATGGTAAGAGTATTCAGGAGATGTTATTCCGTCTCCTGCTTGGAGGCTATACTGAAAAAGCCCATTCTCTACAGATGCCATGACGTACATGTGTATTACTTCTCAGCGAAGGAAAAACTTTCCTGCTGCCTGTATTTCCTTCATGGCATAGACTTGCGATAGCAGTGAAGTGGAAGATAGGTAGTGGAGTTTTGAGTAACAACTGTGCTTTGGCATGCATGGTTGCATTTCTGACCGGTTCCAACCTCTACTTTTCTATCCCATGCAGAAAGAAGTGAGGCTATTAAGTTCAGAGGCAGAAGAGAACTCTCCCTGGAAAAGTCATGAGGGAACATTTATAAGCATGTTTAGAAAACAGGTGGGCTAGTGGCAGGGAAGCCCCAGGTAGACAAAAATACCTTCTAGGTGGTCAGGCAGAAGCTGCTGTTCTGAGTCACCCCGCAATTAATACAAATCAGCAAACTCTCCAGCACGGCAAACAGGCGGTACCCGGTCAGACCTCCAAAGATTTTTTTCTCCCCATTAGTTTAAATAATATTGAGTCAACAGTCTTTAATGCTTCTTAGGTCTTCACCCTCTCCCTCTTCCCCTTTTTTCGCCCCAAATTGCAAAACCTTGCAGCAGGTGCACTCAGCTATTCACTTCCCCGCTCATTCTGTTCTTCCCTCGTCCTTCACATCATCTGCAAATTGTACCAGGGAAGGAAGCTAGCAGCCAGGCTTAACATTTCAGTGACACATTTATGGGTCCAAGAGCTGAAAATGCCACAGTAACTGAAGCACTACTAAAAAAGGCTTAAGGCTGGTCTGCTACCAGTTGTAACCTCAGGCAAGTCAGTCCTTTAGTGTGTCATCCCCTCTGTAGTAAGGAGAGGACAGGATAATGCCAGAGAGGGTGAAGTGTGCATAAATTATGGTAAAGCAAATTAAAAATAAGTAGAGAAGGAAGCTGATGATTCAGGACAAGTATTTCTTTGCATGGGAAACTCCAAACTGCCTGCAGCACAGGGCTGTAGAAGGAGCTTTGCTGGCCCTAGAGTTTTACCTTCCTTTTGGCACCGACAAAGTAACGCCAGCGGCTAGAGCCAAAGAGCACTGGTCTCCCTCGCGCTGGGATAAGTTCTGCCAGTGATGCAGTCTTCATGAGTCGACCTGGACGATGTGATCCAAACTTCCCCCTGTGGTAACAGGAATCACTTCGTCCCTGAAATTGGTTACAAAAGAGGGCAGTTTGGGCACTTCAGTACTGGCATGAAAGCTGAGCTGAGAGTAACTAGGAAATTCTGGTGCTTTACAGAAGCAGCGCATCTCAGTTTCACTTCTGGCATTTTGGTTTGCCTCCCTCATTGAGATGCCTTTTTTCCCCTCCTCCTTACTTCTTCCCCCATAGCCTCTGGCGTTTTATGGCTTTTATAATCTTTAAATCATTCTACAGAGTTTTCTTTCTCTCTTGCACCTGTAGCTAGCTCGCCTCTTCCCTCCCACCCTCCTCTCCTCCGCCAGTGCTACAGCTCTAACTTCTCACATATCATTTCTTTAACTTCAAGTTAAACGGCTCGGGTCAGCTTTCACTCTCCCTCCTTCTATGCCTCCCACAGCAAAACTCCTACGGTCAGAATATTATTTCGAAGCTCAATCCAAAATCTTGGAATCAGGTGAAAGTTTCTATTGATTTTGGTGGACTTTGGGACCAAGGTTGTTGGCTGGTATTTCTGAGCACCGGAGCTAGACTTTTGATGGAGGTCAACTCCCGGAAGGGTCAGCTGGACACAGTGAGCACTTTCCAGCCTGCCCTTTCCATTTAGAGCCAGAAGTGAGATTTTAGTTGGTCCCTACTATTGTTAGGCAATGGGACAAAGGAGGAAAGGCTAAAGCATTGTACTCCTGACTTCTATTTTTGACTGCTTTTTCCTGTAACAGTCTTGGCACTTCATGTAGGTACATCTCTACAGCTCTCCTAGGTGATTTTCTAGAGAGTCAACTCCAATTCTGTGCAGTAAGAAAAGGGCAAGGACAGAGTAAGAGTTTCTGACCTTCGTCAACTTTCTGTTCCTACTCCTATCTTCAGGGTTATAATTCAAGCCATGGCATGTGACAGGAGGGGCGTGCAAGATCTCACCACTAGCAGCAGATGCATCAAATATGTGCTCCTGTCGGGTATCTGCAGGACATAGGTAGACAAAAACATGTGGAAAGGGGAAGGAGTACAGAAAAAGAAGCGCCAGGTAAACTCAAGAATGCCAGGATCAAAAAGACTCTACAAATAAGGCATTGTCCTTCCATATTAGAATAAGTCATGAAAATAAGTAAGAAAAATATTATTCCAGCTGGGTTTCCTGCTTTCCCAGCCTCAGGAGTGTATGGGATAGGATTTAGTTCACAAGTTTCATCCCTCAAGTAGATTCTGCTGCTGAAACTTAGCAAGCTATTTCTATTTTCACATGTTTGAGAGACTTCAGTAAAACGTACCCGACGTTCAAGGCATGTGGTGAATAGAAAATATGCGAGCAGTCTCGCAAAAGATTAATGGGCCTCTTATAGGAACAAGCAGCCGTATACCACAGCACAATAGAAATGACAAGAAGTCTGATCACATGTATGGATAGCTATCAGCTCTTCAAGACTGTTAAACTCCTTAGCATATTTCAGAGTAATGAATAAAGTTGCTTTTTGGTGTAAGTGCTTTTTTGAATGGGGTCCTAGCCACTGCAAAGTTTGATAGCAAGCACTGTAAAGCAATTGCTTAAAGTTCTGGTATACAACCAAGTTTTTGGTTCCTTCTAAGACATTTTAGTTGGACTTGCATGGAGATAGAATTGCCTATATATATAGAACATGGTTGTACAGTAAAGAAGAGTTAAGGTAGCATTCAGTTACTCATCTTACAGAACAAAAAGAGAAAGGCAGTCTCCAGAATGAAGAGTCACCACTTTTTACTCAGCCATGTTAGTGCTGGGATCTACCAGCCTGGCCAAAATATCCAGCACTATTTTTCATATCGGCAGTCATGTCCAGGTTCTGTCGCCACAGTCACCCCCTCTCTTGAATTGCCTCCAGGCAGCCAACTTTCAAAGGGTATTTATATCCTAGTGCGGATTTGCACAAATTCCTCTCTGCCTACCTTCTAAGGGAATTAGAGGATTTAGGTATTTAGTTGCTTAGAAAAAATTTCTTGAGGTGCCTTTCACCATATGTTTGGATAGCATCCCAGATCTCACCATTCACTTCCTACTAGATAAGGAAATTCATCAGCCTCTAGTGAAGTACTGCACTGAACAGCGATCATGGAGATGGAAGCCAGTCTGGCACCCTTCTTTCACAGTAACATGGGGGGGACAACTGCAGAGGCCGGTGCTGGAGATGGATGGGAATGACACAACGAGTAGAAAGCAACCGCTTACCCCCGAATCTCACACAGTTACTTGTATTTCCACTGCAGGATGCATTCCAGGCCTTCCACATCAATCCCACCTTGGTGCAAAAGTTTCTCAAGCCATTACTTATTGGAGAGCTTTCTCCGGGGGAACCTAGCCAGGACCGAGATAAAAACGTGAGTATTTGTTTCTGAGCTGGGGTTTATGATGGGTATGTTCCACCATTTTTTTCCTCTTGGGATGTCCTCCAGGTCAGAGGCAGGCAGATTATAAAGGTCTCCACTACAGGCAGCTCCAGAAAGGGAGAAAAGTGCTCAGTGACTGAACATCTCCAGGTAGTGATGTGTGCATCCCAGTAGAGATTAAAGTGTGTGTGATGGAGGCACCACATTCCGACTGGCTGTACAAGCCTTTCCTTTCCCGTAGAGCCACCAACAGCTGATTTCTAGCAGCCCATTCCTGGTGCCCAGGCCAGACTGATCCCATACTGAAGGGAAAGGGGAACGTGTGGACTGGGAAATGTGCACCAGCTCTTGTGACCGGTGTCCCTTCTGCTATTCCTCCTCTGGTGACCAAGCTCTAAAACACGTCATCGCTTGCCTGTTACAGGGGAAGGAAAGAAGTGAGCAAAGAAGTCTGAAAAGACTTCCAAACAAGCTGCTCACCATCTCAGCAAGACTCGACTCTCTTTCACTGTTTGCTCTGCAGCTCCCTTTGACAGATTAACTCCCAGGGAAATACCTCTTTGAGACTCAAACTGGCTGATCCTGCCGCGCCCAGTACCAGCAAAGCTCTGGAGAGCAGCCGTATTTGTGCCATGCACGGCACGAGCAGTAGGTACCTATGGATGAGGTGAACCAGATGCCTCATTTTGGTGGCTGTGCTTAAGGAGTGCCAACCCAGCAAGTACCTTTTCCACCCACTGCGCATCCTCAGGGCAGCTCTGTGTCCCTCCCCGACAGTCCGTTCATTCATTATTCAGGCACAGTGCATGGCATGACTAGCTTTTGCCACGAAACTCAATCCTGTCCCATTGTTTGTGACTGGCCATGATTGTGATATATCTGTATCACTCACAATAGAAGAGACGACGCTAACCCACATTAACCCGGGAATGCTCTTCATGAATGATTGCACGGTAGCTGACCCACATATTAAATAGATGACGGGTGCTCTGATATTGGGCGCTCATCAACCAAGCTCTGGAATTATGCATAAGTAACAAGACTGAATTATCTCCTTCTTCAGGTACCCCTTTAACACTTGCAAAGCTCATTTAGATGAGAGTCATCAGCTGATGTAACTCTCAACAGAGCCAGGTAGTACCACTGATTCACAGCGGCAGGCTTGAATTACTCTCCTAGCTCAAGGTGCAAAAGGTCAGGACATGGGCTCAGACCAGCCAGAATGTTTATTCATAAGAAAGTGCTATGAAAAGCTAGAATACAGCGTGAATACGGAGGCAGGTCCTTTCTTACTTCTGGAGTAGTCAACCAATGCAAGAAACAGCCAGGGTCCTTAGCATGGAACTTGGCCTTCCTTCCTCAGACACATTCAGACTTACTCATAAGCTGCATACTGTGTCTTGCATGTCTATTTTGCAGTCCCAGCTGGTGGAGGATTTCCGGACCCTGAGGAAGACAGCAGAGGACATGAACTTGTTCAGAGCAAATCCTTTGTTCTTCTCTCTTTACTTGGGCCATATTATTGCAATGGAAGTTTTGGCTTGGTTCATGGTTTCATACTTTGGTACTGGCTGGATCACAACTCTCATCCTCGCCTGCATTCTTACAACTTCCCAGGTGAGAAGTAGTAGGCACAGAGCACACTGGCTACGCAAATCACTCAGGAGAAAGCCAGTGTGTGCTGAACTTTTCATATTAGATTAATTACCAGTGCAAAACATGCATACCAGTGAAAAATATTCACAACATAACTGTCACTGTGGTGCCTTCTGGCCACCCCTACCCACTGCTGACTGTGGCTCACACATTTTTCTCACCTCTTTGGCCTTTCCTTCCACCTGTTGGTAGACTTGGTAGTGTTAGGTTTAGAGCTGGACTCGATCTTAAGGGTCTTTTCCAGCCTGAATGAGTCTATGATTCTCTAATTCTATGTACCCCTCCACCTTCTCACTTCAATTAATTCCCCCTCTTCCTCACACTCACAACTTGCCTTCTATCTCCATTTCCTTTTGTGCTTAACTTTGATTTCAACCAGCTTACTAACTACTTTACTTCCCTTCATGCCAGGCCCAGGCAGGGTGGCTGCAACATGATTTTGGACACCTCTCTGTCTTTAAGAAGTCTTCCTGGAACCACATCGTCCACAAGTTTATCATTGGACACCTGAAGGTAAAGGACCTTATGGACCCAGGGCACTGGGGAAACAGCTGCAGTCACTTTGACCATGTCAAAGTAGGAAACTGCAGCTCTAAGACTTTCCACAGTGAGCAGATGCAGAGAGGAGAAGTTAGTCCCCTTTAAACATGGAGCTGTTGTGCAGAAGAGATAAGAGAGTATAACCATAGCTGTTAGGGAACACAGTAGTTCCACAAGCTTCAGTGCCCCTGCACCAATTTATAGCAGCTGAGAACAAAGCTTATTAAATTGCATAAAACCCTATTTTAACACCAAATTTTTGCCATGCCTTCCACCTCCTTCACACTAAGATATAGTATTTTTCAAACGTCCCATCCTGATACACCCCATCCATTCAAGATGCCTTCAGAACTTCTATCCTGGGCAAGGTCCAGCGAAGTCCAGGCATTTCGGCATCCACCTGTAGTAGGAACTTATAAGGGGGTGGGACATAGCTTTGTCCATTCTCTCAAACCCACTTTGTCTTGTCTGGTTCCTCACAGGCACAGGCAATAGAGGGGAGCCAGAATAATAATCAATAAGGAAGCAAGGGGCTTTAGTGGTGGACTTGGTAGTGTTAGGTTAATGGCTGGACTCAACGATCTAAGGGTCTTTTCCAACCTAAATGATGCCGTGATTCTATGATTAAGCTACTAATAACAACTTCACATGTGGGAAGACATGATGTCATGCAACTATGCTCAAAGTATATTTATTCCCTGCTCTTTCAATATGGATGATCCTTACTGAGGGCAAACCACCTCTCTGAAACCAGCAGTCTCATAGCAGCTAACAGCTTAGCCACTTATTGCTTATTGCTGTTTCAAAAGCAAATCACGGTTTGGCCATAATCAGAGTTGCACTGTTCCAGTTTATATAAATGAATGGGTAATCCTACCATTAGAAGAACCATACTTTTCCATGGATTAACTCCTTATTCTTATATCTCCCCAGGGTGCCTCTGCAAACTGGTGGAACCATCGTCACTTCCAACACCATGCCAAGCCCAATATATTCAAGAAGGACCCAGATGTGAACATGCTGCATATTTTTGTCCTCGGAGATACACAGCCTGTTGAGGTAAGACCTCGGAGATACACAGCCTGTTGAGGTAAGGCAAAGTGGGTAAAATAGGAAAAAACATTGTCCTAAAGGGCTTCAGAGAATGCTTGTGCAAAAACAAAAGTTGGCTAGTGTTGGTAGACACAACTTACACAGTCAAGACTTCCAGGAATGCTAAAAAAGGAAACACTTCATCCAGGGATTTAATCTATGTTGTCTGATGGGAGTTTGGCCATCGCAGCCTCCCAAGCCTTGGGCTGAAGAGCAACACTGACTGTACAATTCCCTATTCATTTCCTATATCGACCACAGAAAAAAGTGTTTTGGGGTAGCTTGGGAAAAGCAATCAAGATAGGACTGGAAAGAAAGTAGAAAGCCATTACAAAAAACTTCATCCTGCTGGCTTGAAATATCAACCTGAGCAGAAAATATGGTGTTCCTCAGTACTTCATCAAGAACATTTCAAAACTGATCTTCCATTTCTACAGAAAATATCTTCCAGTTTTAGTCCAACTGTGCTCCAGACAACCTGTACAAGGTCCTCTCAGCTGGAGCCTTTCCCATGCACTTGAGGGGATATTGCTTGCATAAGCAATACTTTCTTACATTAACTATGTACTGTTCACGTGTACCACACATGAAAGAACAGGCTATGTTAAAGTATTTTAATTCAATCTGTAGAGCCAAAATATTTACTGTCTATTGTATAAAAACCTACACAAAGGACATAAACCATGTACCATCCTTGGTCTTTTTTACAACGGAACAAGGATTTCTAGTGTTAAAAACAGGAAACAAATCAAAGAAAACAAACAAACAAATCTGCAGCAAGTACAACGCAGGGGAATACAACACTAAAAAGTTAATGGTCTCTCAGACAGCTTTTATACGACTGAGAAAGTAACTCCAGACACATGTAGGGGACATACATGCTGGTATATGGATATGTATAGAGAATGCCTTGCATACATAGAATTTTCAAGAAGCAGAAAGGCTCTTATATATGACTAAAATGAAAGTCTTTTCCTGGAGTATAGAAAAAGACTGGAAAATCTTGTGCCCGATAACTGCATTTAAAAGCAGACCGTGGTTCTACCACTTCCAGGGAAAAGTAAGAATGTAAACATTTATGACAACAAGGAAAACTGGATCTCCATCCTACAAAATACCTGACATGTTAGGCCAGCATCAGCCTCTCCCAATACTCTTTCACACTTCTATATAATATTTTTCCAGATGATGCTAAGCACACAGCCTTTCAGAGCTCAGACCAGAGTGAGTGATGTGGCTGATTTATTGGTGCTACAAGACTTACCTTCATGGGGAAGTTGCTATGCTGGAAGGAAAAATGCAAGTTCAAAGTGATCCAGATTCTCCATGCATTAGCTCCTTGTGTGGACACTCCTGGAACTCAAAAAAGACTCTTCTGTATAGCTTTAGATCTTTCACTAAAGAGATGAGGTTAGGAGACTGGGTGCTCTTGGCCCTCTCTTTTCACTGAAAATAAACGGGCACCTGCAAAAAAGTGCAACAACCCAAGGTCTGAACCTGTGTTTTGAGAAACTTCTCTGCATCTGCTCTTTGTAGGCAGACCATAGTAACACAGGAACTGGTGCAGAATAGCTCTCAATGACAGCACTCTATTTCCTATCACTTACATGTCAAACTATTGACAAGATATTATAGATTTAAGCATGTCTGTGTGACTTGCCGTAGTAACAGCTAAGGACCACACCAGTTTTTCCACTGTTGGTAAAGTAAGCTTTTACAAGACCTGGCTAATGGCAGGAGCTCATGGGGGCTGATGGCTGCAGAAGTCAAAAAGGATCAGTGGTTGGGACATTTTGCATGGAAGACTACCCAAGGATCATTGTCTTGCACTGGCATCCCGTGTAGTGATTTACCAAAAGTCAGACTTCATGCCTATCACATCTGTATTGGTAGTGATGGAGATGCTGGCAGCTCTTAGCACAGCTACAGGCATAGCAGAAGGTGGAGAAATGCATTAAAATGCCATCAGGCTCTCAAGTAAAAAGACATTATCTGAATTTTAAGCCAAAAGACTTTAAAAAGGAATTCACACCTAGCACAATTACAAAGTCAAGATATTTAACCATACCAAAACACACTTTACCTTTACTGGTGTGGGAATTTGGTCAAAACTCCCCAGTCAATAAATAAAGAAGTATTGCAGAGAATCTTCTCTTACATTTGAGTGTCATAATCCAAGCCTGAGCTTTCTCCCCTGTGTCCTGCAGTATGGCAAGAAGAAGCTGAAGTACCTGCCTTACAACCACCAGCACGAGTACTTCTTCCTGAGTGAGTATCTGCCCTGCACTCTTCCTTTTTCCCCGAGTGCCAGTTGACCTTTCCAGCCCCTACTGTGTTAGCAGAGCAACTCCTTAAGTCTCACTCAACTCATCCTTCCCTTCCTGAGGACCACCATCCCCTGGGCAGGTCCCAAAATCAGTTCAGTATATTCTCAATGATATCCAAGCATCTCGAATATAGCCAGCATGGTCGTGTGAAGAAGGGCAAAAAACTGAGACTGGGAAATAACCTCTGTGTGAGAGGCTCCATGGAAAAAATGCATGTTGCCGATCAATGCTCTTTGATAAGTCAAGATGAATGGGTGTGAAGCAGAGCCTCCTTTCTTCACAGAAAGGCAACCACCCCCCATCACCAGCGCCTCACTTCTCTCACCAGTGCTAGGCAGACTTTCCCTAAAACCAGTCCCAAATCACTGCTCACTCTCCTGTCGCACACCTTTCCACCCCTCTGATGGCCAAAACATTTCCCTTTGCTTTCCAGTCTTCCCGCCTCTGCTCATCCCTGTGTATTTCCAAATCCAAATCATCTCGACCATGATCAGGCGCAGGTTCTGGGCGGTGAGTGAAACGTTCCCTCAATCTTTATGGGGTCCAGCTGGCTCGTAAGAAATCACACGTGGATAGGGAGGGAGGCCAGTGGGCAGGGATCGCACTTCGCTGTATTAATTACCCAGCATCCCGAACAGCAAGGACATGTCATATGAGATAGGCAAAGTGGTGCCTAATGTCTTCTCTCTTCCCCTAGGACCTAGCCTGG
Organism: Scopus umbretta; assembly: GCA_013400535.1. Lineage (NCBI taxonomy): Eukaryota > Metazoa > Chordata > Aves > Pelecaniformes > Scopidae > Scopus > Scopus umbretta. Next base: position 39,044 of record VZTL01010895.1, read on the forward strand.
GCCATCAGCTACTACATGCGCTACTTCATCACATACATCCCATTCTATGGCGTTCTGGGATCCCTGTCTCTCCTCACTTTTGTCAGGTAGGAGATAGAGGGTCTCCCCTCTGCTCTCCCCTCCCTCCAGTGCCAGATGAACCAAATCTCAGCGCTGCTGTGCCCCACAGGCCTTCCCAATTGAGGTTCTCTGCAGTCATTGACCTCACTGTGTTATCTTGGGTGTTCCCACTGCTTCACTTACCTCTTATCGTCTCCAATTCTACTTCCCCTCAGCAGAGACGGTTCTGGTGCTCAGCATCTTCCCCTGCCCTTGTGATGGCCCAGCCAGGAGTCTCCTTTCTTTCCTCGTTCCCTGTTCTCATACACTGCCCGATCCCAACACATTTATGCATTTTTTTCCACTTTGGTCAAGGCTGGACCCTTCCAGAGTGCCTCAGGCCATCCTGTTCCCAGCTTACTGGGAAGGTAATTCATGAGCACTGTACGTGCTTCCCCTGTAAGTGAAATGCTCACCACTTCTCCCAGTGTGGAAGATGCATGGCCTGTACACTACATGCACGTGTCCTTCCTTCTCCACAGAGGTTTGGACCTCAGAAAGCTGTTTCACACCACAAATCAAAGTGTTCCTACCCCTACCCTCCAGCCTGGCCCCTCCAAAGCCACCTCCTTCAGTCTATGGAGAAGTGCTTCTTGTGCCTCTTGATTTTGACTGGTCTTCTGGCCCCTTATCATTACCAGGCTTCATGATTTGCTGCTCTTAGTACAGAGACAGTATTAATCAGCCGACTGCTGTTTGACTGATGCACGGGGAGTTCAGTGAGAGACCTAAAAACATGAACTACAAGCATGAGATGCCAAAATGAATCGGGTCTGGCAGGGCTTGGGATGCTTACGCACTGAATGGTTACGGTATTCCAGATGGCAGCACTGAATTTGTGCTTTCTATCAGGAATTTCTATTCACGATAGAAATTCATGAATTTCTATGCTGCATCTAGTAGCTGCAACTCTTCTGGGTAATACAAAAGGGTGGCATTTAGTCCCACAGTCAGCATTAGTTTTAGTAAAACATTTCATCACAGTGAAAAACATTTTCTAAAAAAAATCCATTTTTTGAGTAAAAAGAAATGGCAACAGATGTACAAAAGCCTTCGTGACTTAAGTTTTCATAGCTCCAAAACACTTTGGACCTAAGGAAAACAGGAGATTCAAAGGACATGCATTTGCGTAAGTGCCTAGCCAACCTTTTTGCTCTGAAATCAAGCTGCAAAACTTATCACAACTGACCTATTATTTCCAAAACTTTTGTATTTTGATTAAGCTAAAAGTGCAAGAAGAAAGGCAAAATTGCAAATTCAGATCATCTGCTCTTTCAAGAAAACAAACCTAAAGACTAGAACAAGGATGCTTCTGGACAACTACCTTGTCAACATACGTCTAAGTCTCAGCATAGAGAAGCTACTTTGGCTAAATAAAGAGCAGAAAGTGCATTTCTGTAGACTGTTGTAGCAGTGCTAAAAATGCGGTTGTTTGCCGTAAGCAATAAAAGAGCTGCTCTAAAGCAATACCCAGCCCAGCACCGAGTTGAGACTAATGGTAAAGGTACTGAGAGAGCAAAGGGAAGCTGGGAGCTCCAGCCTGCTAAGCTTGACACCCAGAAAGCTAACACCAACGGGCAGGTGGATTTTGAAATTAATGTATTTCCAGCACGCAATGGGAAAGATGAAAACAATTCCGAGAATTTCTAAATCAGGGCTTGTTTTTTTTTTTTCAGGGAGTTGGATCATCTTTATTTAGCGAATGGCAAAAGTAGCATGAGAGATCAATCCATTTCTGAGGAAGAGGGAGAGGGATAGCCCAGTAGGATGTCCTCCTAAGTTTTAATCATAATTGCTTTAATCCCAGAGGTATAAAGAGGGGAACGGAAATTCATCACAGAAGTGATTCTCTCTGGTTTCCATAGAAAGAGAGGTATTTACTTCCATACCTCGGAGAAATACTCTTTGCACGTTGTGTCTCCTGCTGCTCCCTGTACACCCCACTCTATGTACCTCGTATCCTGGTCTGCAATATAAGTTGTCATACTTTTTGCCCGTTTGTTTTTGAAGGTTTCTGGAGAGTCACTGGTTTGTGTGGGTCACCCAGATGAATCACATTCCAATGGAAATTGATTGTGAGAAGCACAGAGACTGGCTTAGCTCTCAGGTAACCAGGAGGGGAAAGAATACTCCTGACTCACCCCAAAACAGATTAGAAATTTACTCAAAGAGCAGATGGGTTACTACTGTCCCCAGGTACTAGTATAAAGTCTCTGTCCATGATGCCTCCCATAAAGACGTTCTCCCCAGAGCCAGTAGTGCAGAGTCAAGACATGGAAGTCCAAACTTCTGTAATTAATGTGACAGTCAAAAGGTTATATTTTGTTCTTTCAGATTTGAGGGAGTGTCAGGTTCAAGAAGCATGATCTGGCTTTCCTATGTGGTCTGTTTCGGCATATGCATATGAGTAAATAGAAGAGACCCAATGAAAATCAAAGCTGAAGAGAGCGAGCTCGATATATTTCTAAAGTTTATATTTGAGAATAAGGACTGTAATGAAAACCAGCTGCTTTCTACATAATTTCAATGCCTGGCCAGACAAATCCACCCTGCTGAAAGGATGCCTCTTATTTACGGTGGTCCAAGTCCTATTCAGACCTAGAGAATAATGAGAGCAACTTTGACACGGGGCATATGAATTTGGTATAGCTGAGCTGAGAGAAGAAACCATCTCATGTGTTAATTAGTATAATTAGTATTTGTAGTTGTTAATAGAACCTTGAAGGTGAGCTTTCAAAGTCTGACAGTCAATTTCTCTCCCTTGTGCTAACAACACTAAAGCACTAATAAAAATAAGTGCTAAAAGCACTATTCAGGAAAGCACCTAAGCACTTGTTTTAAATCAAGCATGTGAGTAGATTCACTGAAGTCATGGGAGTGTTCAGATGTTCACCTTAAGCTTTTGCTTAAGCACTTTATGCAACTGGAATTTTTTGACAGAGAGAGGTTGTGAGAGATTTGGGGTATACGAAGGAGAGAGGGCAGGGGGAGAGAGAAAATGTGTGTATGATAGAGGGAGATAAGCCTCTTTGACACTGATACGGTTTTACGATGCATCTCGGCGGGATGAGGAGAGCGTATCTCCTATGGTTACCATGTAGAAATCACAGCTTAGCCAGTTCGGAGTGCAAGAGGATTTTAAGAAAGACTACCTAATTTTACAATCATTAATAGCAAGAGCAGCTAAGAAATATTTCCAGAAGATTCAGATCTTGCACTTAAGGCAAACTGGGCAATAACTAGATGGGATGGGCAAAGCAGGCTTTCTGTGTCCACGCATTTTTCCTCCCCAGTTTTCCACCTTGGTACTGTTGTTAACCATCTGATCTTCAACGGAAAAGGCTGAGATTTAGGAGTCTAGACTTGGGCTGCTATGTGACTCATCACCAAATGCCCACAAACTGCCTCCTTATATTGTCCCCTTTACCACCGGTCAAACCCGAGGCGACATGGTCAGCACAACAGTTGACAGTAAGCCCTGAAGGAGGATTAAAGCTCTCCTTGCTGCAACCAGCTATCTCAGCACGGCAGTCTTCTGCACTCTGACAGCTCAGTAGTGCCGTAAGACACAGCTCAGCCCCTGCCACAGGCAAGAGAAGCTTCGTTCTGATTTTAGGGCAAGACTTCTGTAATCTTCACACCCGCTTTCCTGCCTTCACAGGTGGCAGCCACTTGCAATATCGAGCAGTCCTTTTTCAACGACTGGTTCACTGGGCACCTGAATTTTCAAATCGAGCACCAGTAAGTATGGGCAGAAAATCGTTTGGCCATTACTGGGTTGTCACAACACTGGACTTGAGGCGAGGGAAAGTCTGCTAAAGGCCCATGGGTGGGATGGGGCAGGATCTTTGGAGCACTACCATATGCCAAGGGAAGAGTCCCAGACTACTGGGTGTCATAGTCTGCTTCTACTACAGGCATGGCATCTTTCTCTCTTGCTACCAAATACTTCAGCTTTCACTCTCACAGTTTTAATCTGGGGTTTAATTAGGAGTCAGCGGTATGAATCTGCTAGTTACAATAGCTATGGACTCAAATCCTAAGCTAACTACTCGAACTGAGTATCCATTTCAGAAATTTCTGCTCCCTGACTAAAAGCACTCCAGTGTTTTATAGCGTGGGACAGCCGTGTGCGACTGGGTACACTCCTGGGTACCAGGTTCCAGGAAGATACTAAAACCAGGGCTATATGGACAGTCTGTTGCCAGTGACAACACAAAATGTAAAAGAGACAGCATTTAGGGTAAGGCCAACTGGTTTGGAAGCCAGCTTAGGAAATCTCCATTGCACAGCACAGGGCAATGTGATCCCAGGTTCCTTACCTGCTTCTCTGTTCCATAAGCTTCCAGAGGTGGGAAATCAATGCGTTCAGTTTTCACAAGCCTCCTTGAAACAGAGGACTGTAAAGCACGGATACCCCTCTGTGCCGCTCTTTTGTCTGCTTGTACAGCTCGAGGAGAAGGCATTAATAATTAGCCCCAATGAGGAGGCAGACAGAGATGCCCATCCCTTGGGGTTAGTCCCTAGAGTTTACTCAGGTTTGTTTTCTCTTTCTCTATTCAAGCCTGTTTCCAACAATGCCACGGCACAATTTCTGGAAGGTGAAACCTTTGGTGAAGTCATTATGTTCCAAGTATGGAGTCCAATATGAAGAGAAGCCTCTTGGAAAAGCATTCGTAGACATCGTTGGGTAAGGTCCTTCTAGTATCATCCGCAGCTTGCAATTCATTGTTACGGGAACATCCTGTATTTTCTAGTAGAGAGAATTCAGGACATTATAGACCCTTCAGAAATACCATGTCGATGTGTTGTAATCTGGTGTCACTAGGTTAATAATCTTCCTATCGCAGTCCAAGGAACACCTGCAGCAATGCTGACCCATAGCAGAAATGACACGGCTCCACTGATTTAGTGGACTAACGCCAGGTGACGACAGATGGGAAGCGGCTTCACTACATCATGGGGGGAAGAAGCAGCTCTCCCCCAGAGCAGCCTCTGCCAGCAGAGCACTGCTATCACCGTTAGCATTTAGATGGGTACTAACCTGATCTAACAGGGACCTTTTTTATAACACCTTTTAAAATGCTATTCTGACAGCTGAGGATTCGTGCTTTCGGGAGCTGACAGCATATCTCCAGGCTGCAAACTGAGATGAATCAAAGGGGAATGAGTCAGGTTACAGCCCCTGCTGTTTCCCATTGGAGCCCTGCCAGCAGCAAAGGGCCATTCCCTACAGACATAGTTGAAACCTAGTCTAATAGTCCTTGTCAGGCAGACTCCGGGTGAACGTTTCTGTCTCAGTTACTCCAAGGGGAATAATTCATGACAGGGAACATGAGAAAGTATTCTGCAGGCCAGGGATCTCTGCTCTCAAAGCATTCTAAGCAAATGCAAATTAAAGCGGATTGGCCCCAACATGCAGAAGGGCTGAAAATTGGTTCAAACCTCCTTTGGTCCTCTGATCCAATTAGCACAGGAAAATGCATGCGACACTGAGACCCAGGGAGGGCGATACCCAGCATCCCACTATACAGAGCCCACGTCCCTACACACGTTCTCAGACACCATCTCAGCAATCATTTGCCCTCCCGATAGCAGGATCATCTCCCCTAGCCCATATAAAGCTCCATTTCCAGCCTCCAGACCTCATTCTCTTTGTCGGAGGACTTTTGGGCCCAAACCAGCTCAGATCTTTCATGTAATACTTGTGGAGCTCATGCAGATGGGAAATTCTGTGTGAAAGTTCCTGGGGGGGAAGTGGGGAAGCTCCTTCAGAGGTGCAAAGTGGTGAGCCCAGGCAATTCTCTGCTGTTTATTCAGAGCCGGAGGGACTACAGATAATACAGTGGGCATCAGGTGAAGTTCTTGCTCACCAAGTCTCAAACGGGTCATTTTGGGGGTCTAAAGAGCAAAATACATAGCCCTTCTTGCTACATCTGCTCTACTAGGGAAAGACATTCGGTGTCCTAAGGATTCATATTCAAATTCAGTAACAGGCATTTTTGTAGGAACAAAATGACAGAGGGAAGATTCACAGGACAAACAAACTTCTCTTCATTTTTTTTTTTTTCCACAGGTCCCTAAAGAAATCTGGAGACCTGTGGCTGGATGCTTACCTCCATAAGTGAACATGAATCTTAATGGGGAGGTGTGAGTGACAGGGAGGGCTGGGGGGGTACGCGGGGGGGAATCACACGTGTGTCTCTTACTCTCAGATTTCGGTCTATATCTACATGCACAGTTGGAGGGGAGTTTCCTGTCTTGTGAACTGCTACCGGTACGGGCTCAGGCAACCTGTTTAATCCAGACAGATTTAAAATGTGCTTCAGAGGATGAAAAGCAATGCCAGTATTGCACAAAATGGAAGGCTGGGAGAGGATGGAGAGAAGGAGTGTTTAAAAAAGGGGCATTAATATCCAACCTTGACCTTCTCTGCTCAAGATTTATCCTAGTTCTACCAAAACCACCCAAGCCCCTGATTCAGAGACACGTAAGACTTGTTAGGCTTCAGTGAGTACTTACGATCCAAGGACAGCCCAGTCAGCTTACACCTCTTTCCCATGTTTGTGTAAAAGAGGAGCTCAGCACAGAGTTTCATTTTGTTATCAAGGAAGAAATAACGCAGTCTGCGATGCCCGTCACAACAGGGAGCTCCGGTGGGCTGCAATGCCTGTCAGCCCTGCCTGCAGGAATTGCACCCCACGGGGACCGGCAGCTCCCGTACTGTGATGGGGCTTTCAGCCCTGCCCAGAGTCCGGTTGTCTCGGGCTCCCTCCTTTCTTTCTCTAATCATAGCATCACTTTAGTAAAAGCCTTGGTACTGACCCTGCACAACTAATGTCTAACCACCTCTCGGCAGGGTTAATATAGCTGTATTTTTATGACCAGCCCCTATTTCCAGGGGTCATGGAAGATCTTCGGGCTTAAACAGTAAAATATCTCCTTTAGGAGAGGGTCTGTTTTCTCTTTAATGAGCAACAGATCTGGCACAGCATTATGGTTGTCAGTAACTTACACAAAAGACCAAAATAAGTCACATAAGCAAAACTTACTAATTGCTCAAGAGTGCTCCAGGGTAACCACAAATGGTCTTTTCAGCAGAGCAGTTAGGCAGTGTGCTGCAAAAACACACGGCAGAGGCCTGTCTGCACATGCCTGGCAGAAACCAAGCCTCTGTCTGCTTGTCAGAGGCCAGGAGCAATGGCACTGCTCGCCCTTCTCTCGGGAACAATCAGCAAAGAAAATGAGTTCTCCCTGCTAAAGAAGGAGCTTCCCAACCATCCACCCTGGCTCCCAGGTCCTTCAGGGAGGCAGCTGAAAACAGAATTGAGCAGGCTGTGCTGGCGATAAGAAACCTTCTGTAGAACCCTCTTACAAGTTGTCTAAAACTGTTTGCTGCCCAACACCTAATTACCAAAATCCATGAATGGCTTATCAGGAGATACAGTCGAACAGCATCCAGGTGCTTCTCTAACAGGCAACCTGACCCCACATAATTCAAGGGCTTTAGATTCAGTTGTAATACAACAGAAGAGACATACTCTTTAGTTTATGATAAAAGGCCATGGCTTCAAAAGCAGTCTCCAGTTCTAACAGCTGTCTCGGTGCTCACTCAAAACACCCAATAGAGATACTCTAGTTATTAGGCAACGACTTTGCAAGCCTCGTTGCTTAGCTCTGAAACTGGATCCTCTCTATCGAGCCGTCGCATGATAACAGAGTCCCACAAAATCAGCAAGGTTCTTTGTGAACAAAGACAACCCCAGGACTGTGGCCAGCCACTTAAAAAAAAAAAAACCCAACCCAACCCAAACCAAACAAATATTCCCACTCCCCTCTTTGGAGCATAAGATGAGATTATTTCCTTGCTTACAGGCAGGAAATTCATAGGCAGGACTGCAACTTAACCTAGCTAGTAATACTTGAAGTTTGTCAAGGGCTTATTTTGGTGTTCTTGCCCACCGCTAAGCTGGCAATACCTGAATAGCACTATGAACAGGTAGGATGAAAAGCTACTGTCTCCGGGATGTCTGAAGCTCGAACAGACTTCGAGCAAATTTTATAGTTGATTTCTAATAGCATAAATAATAACATCCTTCTGGATGCTGTAATTTCCCAAACAGGTAGTAACGAGCTAGCCTGGAATTGTGGCTAACATTGTTAAGCCTTAATATGTGCATCTTTTCCTGACTCCTTGAATGTATCTCACTGTCTCTGCTCCAGCAACGATGACCACAAGCACACAGTAGCACAGCAGTACAATCTTTTAAATATTCACCTTATTTTTCTGACAGTTCATATTTTTTTACCTATCCAGATCTTATTTCCAGAGCAAATATTTTCTCAATACGGATGCCTCCTCCTCCTTAGTGCTGTCCCCTCTTCTCTCTCTTACCTTTCTTCTCGGGAAACTGTTTGCTTTTTAACACCTAGAGAAACTGCAGAACACTGGTAGCTCAGCCTAGGTAAATAGTCCTGCTTTAGCAGCTTGGCTCTCCTGCTTGCCACCGACCAGTCTACTGGAAGGCCTGTTTTTTTCTGCTAAAAACCTAAAGTACTGCCAACACAACAGCCTGGCCTAACAGCAGACAGCAGCTACTACTGATGATGGCTGAAAGAACTTGACACGTTCAAGGAAAGCAACCATGCTGCAACCATCTGCAGAAGGAAAGACCAGCTCTTAGGCAAATGGGCAATTTTTTGCCCCCCCAGGACCTTAGCACAAGATAAGGAAAGGAAGAAATGGCAAGGGGACAGGAGAGGTCTTAATATTACTCTTCTCCAGCTACTTGCTTCTTTCAGGCTCTCAAAAAAATTCCCTTTTTATGAAAAATGTTCAGTTGCTCAAATCCAGAAATAAAAACTGTGCAATGTTACGGTCAGAACTGATTTCCAAGTGTCATGCATTGTCCTTCCTCTTGCAAGAGAAAAAGGTCTGTTCTGCAAGGAATAGGTCACCAACCCTTTTTAACTAGCCATGCGTTTTTCTTACTAATTGAACTTAAATGTGCAAAAAGTTTGTCTGGTGAAAATGTAAGACACTGGATACTTTTTCAGGCAAAGCTTCTCTAGCTTATATAGCTTTTCCCCCTCCCTCCAAAATATCCCAGCCTTCTATCTTGGAATTCAAGCTGTTTCATATGTGCCTTGATGTCTAAGTTCTCCATCCTTTAACTGGAGCAGGTGAAACAGATCCCTGACAAAGAGCCCTGGAAGTCTGGAGCAATCTGCTTTGTTATAATTTTAAGTAGCACCAAAGTGTAACCAGGTTTACAGGACATGTTCCAGAAGTTTCAGTAAAACTGCAAACTTAGGTGGATATAAAGTTCACATGACCTTGCTTGGCTTTGTCTCTGACCCGGGAAAAATGCAGCAATCAGTCACAAATGAGCGTCCCTTTGCAGGTCACAATTAGCCATCAAAATGGTTCAAACACAGAAATTTAAGTACAGTTTTGCCCAGCTTTCTGAGGACCGTAACTAACTAGTTTCTCTGAAAAGAACGAGGTGAAATCTTGTACGCGTTCTCTTTTGATAAAGGTCATTCAGTTGCGCTGTAATGAGACACAAACACACACAAAAAAATAATCTGTAAAACATGCTGGGAGCCTGCCAGGGTTTATTTAACCCAGCTAAACCACATCGCTGGCTGTGTGAGCACTTGGCAACGGAGAGAGGCCACGAGTTGGAAACGCAGAGTTTGTTTCAGGGCAGATGATAACACAATAGGCAGGAAAGGACTGGCTTTGCTTCTCTTCAGCCACTTGTTAGCAGGGCCTGGAGTAGAAGCTGGAGGACCAGGATGGTCAAAGGCAGTTGGCAGAGAAAGGCATTAACTGCAGCAAGTGCAGCAAAGAGAAACCTCCGGGCAGGAGAGAGATGGGCATGTGTTTTGGGAGGAGAAGTACAGAGATGGGAGAAATGCAGGAAGGGAACCAGCTGAGGAGGGATGCATGGCAGAGTGGGAATTAAAAAATACCAAGGGGGTGGAGAGAGAAGAAAAAGCAACTTGAAACCAGGTGTCCCGTATTCTCCCATTCGTCACTAGTATCTGCCCGGACAACAGCTTATGCTGGAGACACGAGGCAAGAAAAGGCAGAGCGCAGGCTCAAAGGAGATGGCAGAGACTGGCAACATCACTAGATGTCCCGTGGTGAGCTCGATCTTGCATTGAGCTCGCCTTCCCCCAGCTCCGAGGGCAGGGATGGTACAGGGGTAGCACACACGCTGCCCTTCAGCAGTGCGTTCCAGACCCCTGCAAAGCGCGTGCTTCTTCCCGCACTCTGGCTAAAGCAGGCTGAAGCTGTAGCCTAGACCTTCAGCGACAAAAATTAACTCCGCTGAAGGCCATGGGTCTGTGCCAGCTTTGTGAAATAATGTGAAATCTAGCCCCATGTTTCCAGGCAGAGGCACAATGGGAGTTAGGGGATTTAAACACTGAGATTTTTCCTTTAAGCATGGATTTGAGGAGTCTAAGATCCCAACTCCTTCCTGAAATAGGGCTTGGGAGGCTCAGAGCACCAGCAGAGCCTCATCAGGACATATCTCCAGGCACTGTCACTCCTTGTGACAGGGGCTGATCACACTGGCTGGATTTTAGGTCTTCAGTAGGGCAAAGACGTCCTTTTCTTTCTGTAACAAGCTGCCATGTCCTAGCCATGGCCTCTTCTAAGTAGATGCTTTCCTAAGAAAGCCTTCCTAACAGAGCCCTAACATTTCAAATGTTTTCTACGAGTTGTTAAACATCAAAACCACATTCCTTAGAGGACAGCTCTTGATTATTTCATTCTTTAAAAAAAAAAAAATTAAAAAATTCAGTAACTCACAAAGAACATTTTTTTTCTTGTGTATTTTACCGCTCAATAAAATCATAACTATTTGTTGGCCATAAAATGCTTTATGTGTTTTTTTCAGTCACATCCAGAGCCACTGCAGCGCTCAAAGGACCTGCTTCCTCTCGGAGGACATTCTGCAATACAAACCCACTAGCAGGTAGCGTGGAGAAGCCAACTAAGCTAGCTAGGACATTCCTAGGGCGTGAATGTCACCATCCAGGTCTGGCACTGAGATCGAGAACGTATGTTCAAATTCAGAATTCTTAAAGGGTCAGAGTAGGATTTGGCATAAAGGGCGATTCAAGTCTGAATTTCAGCTTTAGTCTTGCAATTTCTGTTCTACCAGTTCAAAATCGGATCCCAGAACTATAAGAATGCTGTGGAAGCAAAACTCTAGAAAAGGATTTGGGATCAGATTTGCTGATTACAGCTTCCCTTGGTTTTCCTATGTTTTTTTAATAGAGGAGCTGTTAGCTAGTGATTGTGGAAGATCCTTTTCCCACTCCACAGGGTGAAATTAGTGAAATTACTTTCATAGCACTCATTTTTATAGTATAGACAGACAGATTTCTTTATCAGCCTTCACAAAGCCCAGGAACAATGGCGCCGCGTACCTTCATCTTGGGAACAAACACCACAGAAAAGGAGATCTTCCCGTAAAAAGATTTGCCCGGCCATTCAGGGAGGCATCTGACAACAAAACTGATGTGTAAACTTCCATAAAAGCTTCTTACAATTTGCCTAGACCTCAATTTTCTGTCCCTTCATGGCTTATCCAGAGGTGTGGTAAGCAGGTCGCGGCAGCTTTTCTAACCGACAGCTCGATCCAATGGTGCAGCTTTAGGTCAGCCCAGAGGCTTTAACAGAACTGTGAGACTTAGTTCTTGCAAATAAACCCATTTGAACCCATTATCACCAGGTAGAGGAGCACACAACAACGGACAGAGGCTGTGAGTAGGAGGTGCATAGGCTGGCCTAGGTTAGGCGACAAAACGACAGTCGGGGAAGGCCATGCTTATCTGTTGCCTTCAATCAATACTACGGTTTTCCAGAGTACACATTAATTACTTCATATGTAAACTCATTCTGCACAGAAAGTACTCCATGAGAAGTCATAGAATTCAAAAGAGAAAATGACCCTACCTTGCCCCGTTATGAGGGCTTTTATTTGAGCCCAGAATAAACACACTCCCCTCAAACAAACACAGGGAGCTCTTACACAAAAATCAACTGTTACGAGTCGATATATCACCTGGCTTTCTTCTCTGGGGGTACAACTCTTCCCAGAACCTCTGAGCATCCCAAAGCAACATGGCTTGAAGGGGAACAAGGACCTGATAGTTCCGAGTTCACATTCTGGATTAAGACACCTACACTCCAGCCACATCCCCCAGCCATACCTAAACACTCTCTGCTTTTACACAGAGCTTGTACCTCTCCCGGGAATCCACAGGCATGAGCTGAAATGTGGCAAGCTAGCCTGTTTTTCAAGTTTTTGTCTTCCACAAGTTTAGGCTCAGCTTATCCAAAGTTCAGCTCCTCCCTCAGCTGGGAACTTGGGAAACACGCTGCCCCTGTGAATGCAGTAGTACAAGGTTATCTTTTGTTTGTTTGTTTGTTTTTAAATGTATCTGACTTTAGGTGTCAGTAAGTTGTGACAGACTAAACTTTCCATGGGCTAGTTGAAATTAAGCCTTTTCAATTCCCTCCCTTGAAATTAGGTAAGGAATCTAAGGCATGAAACCAACATAAAATGCACCTCATATTCTTATGTTAAATACTCATATGCCAGGCATCGAGCTAATCAGTTCCAACTCCATTTTCAGCTACTTAATGGCCTAAAAAAAAGAAATATATATTTATGATTGGCAAGGTCTATAAAGATGCCTTAATCCATGAGCAATATTGCTTTAAAAAAAATTAAAATATCTCTTTTACTTACTCTGCAATGGCCCAATTCCAGATGTCTCAGGAAACTGTGCATTTCACAACATACCTAGGATGTGCATCAACATGATAAGAAAGGTGTTCGTGGTGCCCATACAGACAGTTTTTACCCAGCCAGTGCGAGAAGGCACGTTGTCACCTAGCTCCCTCCTTGCAACAGGTTTTTAAAATTCTGTTCAGAAAAGTCAATGACAAGTTCAGCCTCTGAAGAAATTAATTTCTCAGTTCAGTGTTTGTGTTGGAGTTATATCATATTATCACATATTTTATTGGGCAGCTTGAAAAATCTGTCTGAATGCCTCAAATATAGAAACATTTCCATAGTATGTGCTACATATACTGTCCCTCTCTCCTGGCTGTTTTGCAGTTTCTGCAGAATAAGGTATAGGTGAGGTTGCTAGCCTCTTGTAAGGCAAATGTTTCATTCACATTTCCAGGCAGAGAATCATTATTTGTTTGAAAACCGTGTAATAAATAGTATTAAGGGAATAATACAGAGTTCCAGAATTCGAAAGCAAGCCGGGAGGTGAATCACTCTCCCGTGGCAACCCTAAATAGATCTCTCCCAGGACAAACACAACGTGATTTTGCTTTGCACAGCATGGTGCACAACACTTGCAGCATCCCAGAAATTTTGCCATTCAAGCACTACTAAGGTCTGAATCAAGACGTCATTCCTCTTCTTCAGGAAGATGTTAAGATCCTCCATGATCCCCAGACGCGGCAGTAGTTTAACAACCCGAAGTCACTTTCTACTGTGTGCGTTTTTAGAAGCACCATGATCCCCAGCCACTGCAGGAATCCAGTGATTCAGCTGGAGGGAGTCACCATCTAAGCCAGGAGGGTGAAGCAAGACACATGAGGAACATTTTGCAGAATTCTGACTAGACGGAGAAGAAAAGTCAAGACATTACAGTGTCCCTTCAGAAAGGTGGTAAGAAGCCTTTCAAAGAGGATGAAGTTTATGATGCTGCTCAGTCTCTTGCTGATGAATGAGACAGGGAGGAGGAGATAATTATGAAAAGGTCTCATTTGTGAACAGAAGTTATTATTTTCACATTTCGCTTGCTGACAGCATTAGGATAGGTGCGGACTTTGTTTTCTAAACACTGACCACAAACAACATGAGAACAATTACTCTAGCAAGAGCTACAGGATAAGCTCATTTATTTCCCATTTCGGAGTAAGAAATCTACTGTGTCTGAACATAAATACACTGCTGAGGTTGCAGCATAGGTGATTTTTCTACAAAGGAATCTTTCCCACATGGATTATGGAGTGGTCCAGGTATTGTCTAAATTCACCTTGTTCCTTTGAGCAACAGCAGAGTACCCAAGCTGAGAATCTGAGTCACAGGAAAGGCTTGATTTAAAAACAGTCTTCCGTAATCCTGAGTAAAGATATGTAGCAGACATCCATTTCGATGTGGGTTCATAGGAAAATACAGTCCAAAAGTTCACAGATCCAGAAGAACAGCTTCAATATATTCACTGCATACTTCCCTTTTCCTTATAAATATAAAGCAAAATGACCAAAGTGTCAGTCCAATTATTACTATAGCACATCAGTTACGTTAACAAACACATAAATCCATCTGTAAGCAGTGCATTATCAAACAGTGCATTTTCTGAAATGAGTTCTTTCTGATAAATTCACTCCAGCTCCTCACAGAAGAACATTCAGCCCTGTGCTAACAGCCAGCGTTAGAAACACCAGTGCTGGACGGTAAAATTAACTACTGCCAATGGGGACAGAGGCGGAAAGCCTGCTGGCAAGGGAAACACCTACTAAAATGCATTCCAGCAAAACCAAACCACAAATACCCAGCTGCGAGCAGCAAGATGAAATGCAGAAAAATCCTCATATCTGGGATCCTCTTCTACGATACGCAGGCCAACTCGTGATGTATAGGGAAAGTTAAGGTTGTTTCCTGAAATATCATTGTGCAAGTTTGATGATTGTGGGTTGTGGATTATGGATGATAAATTGGCTTTCACAGTAATGAGTGCTGCGTGTTGACAGATATATAAAATTGAACCACAAAATTAAGGTGTTCCAACTTTTTACCTTCAGTCAGTGTTTTTTCTAGCCTCAGTGAGAGAATGGACTCCCTGTCAATCAGGCATTAGATTCAAAGCCGCCTCTATTCGCTGAACAAGTCCTGGATTACAGCTTTGCTCTGTATCAAAATGCCTTTCCTAGCGCCCCAGGGAGACAAACTGTCCATCAGCCTGCTGCAGAATTAGACAGCATGTGTATCCAGTTCCAAATGTCTGCCGAGAAGCCTGGTTTTGTTGGAGAAATACTTGCAGGAGCTCACAATAACGTCTCTTGCATCTCTTGATCAGAATTAGCCAGTCAGTTTGGAGGAAAGGGTTTGGGTTTTTTTAGCCTGGGGTTAATTGTGAGCTACCAAAAGATAAGGGTATCCAGTACTCAAGATACTAACATGGATGATAATATCCTGCTACAGCTACACATAGTGCTGACCCTGAGACAAAGACATTATTCTTAGGCTGTACCTATACTTGGGGACACCACCCAAGGCAGCAAAGATGCATTATAAATAAAGGTGCCATCTAACCCCTGGAGAGTTTGCTTGGCTGCAAACATGAGGAGCTCCACTGATGTGAATAATGACTTTTCTTAAATACCCTAGGTTTTTCTAACAGAGCTCTACCACCCACTCCAAACAACTATTTAAATCTCAAGCACTTGAGATTGACCTACTCAGGTCAAGCCAAAGAAGCCAAGGGAAGCTCAGCAGAAATCCAAGACTCTCAGGAAATGGGTGGGAAAGAGGTCAATGAGAAGGATCTCCACATAGATGCACCACCCTTGCCTGAAGCATCCTTCTTGGCACAGTTAGACAACTATGCAAGGTATTGGCCAGGTGCTGAATTTGTACATGACAATGAGAAGGCTAATCACAGTAATTGCTTGTGATTGCACACATCCTAGTTGAAACTGTGTGTGGGTGTGGCTGGTTTTCTTGTCTGATTCATTTAATTGACTTCAATCGTCTTGCACTCAGATCTGCGTCCTGTTTCATTAAGCAGTGACCCGTGTTATATAAAACATAGGAACCACACTGCGCTTTCTCTTCTGTGATTTTTCCCTTATTTTCACAGTGACCAGCACAAAGCCAGAGCCCACATGCATGAGCCTAATTGCAAAGAATACCTGACAGTCTTTGGGTCCAGCCCAAATCAACCTACTTCACTGGGAGTCTTTGCGGGTTTCATGTCAGCACTTGCTGTCCCATTTCACTGCCTCCCTACCAGAAGTCTATACAGCAGCTTCTGAAATTGTTTCAGGGCTCTTCTGTGTCAAACAACATCCCGGATCAGGAAAGCACCTCTGGTGAAGAGATCTGTGAGTGATTTGGGGAGTCACTGCTCACTACGATGTAAAAGTGTCAGCTGAGACCAGAACAACGTGCTTGCAGAGTAATTAGACTGATGATACTACCGTTAGAATAAGTCCAGAAAAACTGTATTTAAAAAAAATAATAAAAATCCTTGCTTACAGATGCCTGATAAAACCTGAAAATTTGGTTTCTGAATCTGCAGAAGATGCTATTGGTTCCTCAGCTGGAGTCAGTTCCTCCTTCTGCCTGGTCCTATAAGCATCTCCAGGTAAATCACACTGACTTGAAATCATTGCCCTTTGCAAGTCCGCAAACCTTTAGGCTATACTCATGACCCCACACGGACCTCAGCAGCAAAGCCTGTTCTTCACCATCACCCTGGGGCAGAGGGTGGGAAGTAAAGTGTGAACATAAATGAAAGTGCTGCTGCCAATACCAATTCCAATCCCTTGTTCATTCTTGTCTCCTGATCATGCTGAAGCTCACAAAATGCTAAAATTAAACATCTGATTCGGTAAAGTTATATAACTGAAATGCAATCCAACATCACTAGAGGGCAAGGCATCATTGGGGTGACTTCAAAAACTACAGTGTTCATCACAGCATTCCAGCATCATAATTCCTTTCACACCCCTGCAGAAAATCAACAATTTGCCTAATAACAAAATGTCTGGGCTTGAATTTTGCAGCAGGAGATTCTGTCTCTCACCTTGGGCAAGTCAGGAACTAGATGATCTTTAAAAGTCCCTTCCAACCCAAACCATTCGATGATTCTCTGAACATTTCTGTCCGCATAACTGAAAATCCATAAGTAAAAAGCAAGGAGATGTTGCATCGGTCTGCTCTGTGATGCGCAAATGAATCACACACAAAATGGGGGAATGAGACTAAGAAGCATTTCCTTTCTGCAATGTCTCTGAGACCACCTCGAAACAGAAAGAGACCATTTTCAAGGTCTCTGTTGAAATGTTTTGTAAATATATCTATTTCAAGAAGGCTCTCACAGATGTGCTGTTGTTAAGACAGTGACAAGTCACAGTGTGGTAGCACTCCTGCTGCACTAAGAGGGTTTAAGATATTTGTGCATTTTGAATGTGTAAAGCCAGGCTTTTAAAAATCAGCATAATGAAAAGAAGCTAATGACACTACTGCTGACAACAGCAAAATTACTTCTGGGTTTTGAAAACTCAATTGGGTAAGGCACTGACCGGCCTGACCTAACTCAAATGTAACCCAGCTACGAGCAGGGAGTAGGACTAAATTCCCTCCAGTGTTTTCTTGCCTCTGTGTAAATACCCTGTGACATTGGCACTGCACGTGAAATGAAAGAACCATCTGCTGCAAAGGCGGTGAGTTTTATCCCGTCACCCGGTCATGGACCCAGTAGCACCATCCCAAGCCAAAGCAATTGGAGGACTATGAGCCACAGGGAAACTCTCAAATCTTCACAGAGTCACTGAGGATTTTAAAGAGCTTGTTGTAGTGTCTGACGTGCCTAGATTAGTTGTCACACCAGGAGTCCCTTTGCAAACCAGGAGTGACGCATTACTAAACCCATGCAATGGTCTGCTGAGAAGAATGGGGGGCTGCAAAGACAACCTAAACTGGTGGTTAAACATGAGGCCTTCTCTCAGGCACATGCATATCATTTTGGTGCTAGATGAACAAGATTTGGTCCTCATGTCCCCTCTGTTAGCATTCCTAGTATATAAGTAGAAGAGTCTTTAGGCTTAATGCAAGCCAGAGCTGTCAGGCTTTTTGAGTGGTCCCAGCACTTCACCTGCCCAAAAGCGCTCTTGTCATCCACTCGTGGGACCATTAGACTCTGCTGCAGTTCCCACTGAAACTTTGTCGAGCCCACTGCACTGCAGTCAGTTTGACTGGAAGCTGGATTAGTGCTTCATTCCTTATCATTTTTGCCAGCTGGCATTCAGCAGGTGGCCTGACAAAGGGAAAGGTCATCAAAGGCAATGGACAGGACACCTCTTCCAGCCCCAGCTGCAATTCTGATACAGAAAGAGCAAAAGTGTCTTTCAACCGGGATGACATACGTGCCCATTGGCATGAGGCATCTTAAATTGACTCTAAGGTGATTAACAGAGCAGAATTAGCACAATGAGCCAGGGGAATTAAGGGCAAAGAGGTGTCCTTGAGTCAATACCACGTCTACATCTGCCAGAGGAAAACCTGCGGTCCCAGAATGCAATTGGAAGCATAGATAAGAAACATTAATGAAGTCTCTGGTATCACACATTGAGTTAAAAAGCTCAGGAGGTTCTGCATGCCCACATGAATATCACCAAAAGCTCTCTAAGTAGCACAGGAACGAGTGCTAGAGTTTTCACTGCAAAGCTTTCTAGGGACCACCTCCAACTTCTCTTTCAGCTTCCTTTTCACAGCTCCCCTCTCTGAGACAGTCCCATGGGGAACTGTTTTGGGGCTGATAACTACAGCACAAATTGCTGTGAACTGCTTTTCTGTCACCGACATTACTTTTAAGTAACCAGACATGTACCAACAACTCAACTTCTCCTCTTCAGCTAACCCAGCCCGATATTTTCTCCTACAAGGGGAATCATTTCAAGTTCAACCTGGCCAAAAGAAAGCTAAGAATTACCTCTTCCTTCTCAAACTTTCCTTGCTGTCTCTCTGCTCCATTGTGCTAGCTGGCACTAACACATCTCCTGAGCCAAGGCACCACTGTCAACTCAGATTTGCCCTTCTCCTCACATCCAACCCATCAGACGTAGTCTCATTTTGTCTACATTCTCCTAGCCTTCTAATCCACCCCCACATGAGCTCTTTCACTTCTCTCTTCTTCAGGTTGTGCGTTGCATACCTTCCATCTCATCAGTGAAATCATACAGAGCCATGAATTCTCCCCACCACCTCCCATCACACAGCAATCCAGCATGAGTTGCCCTCCAAGGGTGTATGCCACTCAGTCTTGCTGCTTCTCTCCGATTTTATCTCCTTTCACATTCCCTCTCTTGCCTCCTGACACCGCCCACTAAACACTCCAAAGCTTTCCCCATTCTTCACCTCAGTGCCTTCTGCCACACTGTGTGCCCAGATCCCCCATGGTGGAGGGACCAACAGAATATACTCTTAATTGATAAGTAGGGTCTTTTTGGATAAGTTGGTCTTTTTGGACACCCGCTATGAAGAGGCCGCTGAAGATCCTTTGCTGCTTAGCCAAGCTCCGCGGT
Organism: Scopus umbretta; assembly: GCA_013400535.1. NCBI lineage: Eukaryota > Metazoa > Chordata > Aves > Pelecaniformes > Scopidae > Scopus > Scopus umbretta. The sequence goes on from VZTL01010895.1 coordinate 58,503, forward strand.
GCACAGGCTTTGCAGCTGCTTTACCGCAGTTCCCTGTGGCACACATCAGCCCTTCTAGAAGGGACCTCACTGTCCACTGAGCGCCGTCCACTCGACCTCAACACTTTTGACCTAGCCCCCAGCAACAGGGGGGCAACTATAGCATTTCACTGGTGACCAAAATTTGAAGGGTATCATTACAGCCGCAGAGCAAGCAGGGCTAGAAGGCACCTTGCTATCTACCCAACCCATCTCTTGCAAAGGGGACTTAGCCCACTGGGTGCCCATTCTGGCCTCTGACAATCCTGTGAATGTGATGTAAAGCAGCACAAAGTCCACCTGCCTTCACAGGCTGACAAAAGTCACCCTTTCAGCTCAGCCCAATAACCCTCGCGCAAACATGGAAATATTGACATGATAAATAGCAACACCGACCTCTTGGCTTCCAGCAGCAGTGGCACCACAGGGACTGCTCCTATAAGGAGCACGTTGCCCTTGGCAGAGCTGACCAGTCCCAGCCCTCAGTGCCACGGGCACGTTTAGAGTTGTGCCAGGACATTGACTTCTTCCTGGCAGGGCCATGCTCCCCCAATTTCTGAAATGACTGGAATTTCCCCACAGCTGATAACAGTGTTGTCTGTTCTGCAGTAATCCTCACCAGTTTGAGACATTTGTCATAAAAGATGATTAGTAAGTCATCATGAAAACTTTGAAATAGCTTTTTTGAGGCCATCTGCTTACCTCCTCCCTTCTCCTTGCCTACACCTGACGCAAACAAATCTTTCATTTCTAGGTTCCTGGAAACCTACATCTCTCTGTGCACGTCGGGACATACTATCAAGCTATCTGTACATTTGTCCTGGTGCATCTAAATATCTATAGTACTACTACAAACCATCATTACTCAAGTCGCCCAAGTTTCTCTGCATGAATCGTCACAGGGACAACTGAGGACCAGCCCTTCACAGCACACCCTTCTCTGGTCCTACAGCTACTAGGGCATCTCCAGGGCAAATAGGCAGTTGACTCCCACTTGCCCTTTCCCTCATCAGCTCCAAGAAGAGATCGAGGTCACGCACACATGCTTTTCTGCTTACAGAACGTGAGAATGCAAAGGGGGATCGCACAAAGGCTGATTTACGGACAGAGAACTCCAGATGTGATCTAAAACCACCTTTATGCTTTACAGCAGGGAAAAAGGATTTAGGAGGGAGAGAGGAAGGAAAACAAAATCCTCCCCAATGGTTTTGCTCATTGTCCTTCAAGCGAGTCAAATGCACCTGTGAAGGCTGATGTTTGAACTACCATCCCTCTGAAGCTCTTTTTTGGCCCAGGACAGGCTAGCAGGCCCTACGTTGCAGAGTGGCTGGGCACAGGGAGAAACACTGCTCATACAGCAGCATGTACAAGAGGACCCAGAGACTCTGCTCAAAGGACACGGAGAGGATCTGGCAACTGGACCATGGTTGATTTCGGAGAGGGAAAAACAGCAGGAAAGCTCTGGTGGAAGAGGTGGGCAAATGGGGATAAGGGACAGGGTTGATGTCTTCTCAGACCATAAAGCTTAGGAGCCATCCTCATGGTTCAGCTCCCAGCCACAGGGAAGTTTCTGAGCAGTAATCCCTACTGACTCCAGCGAGGACATGACACCTAAAGACCCAGACATAGCAAAACATTCACAGTCTCGCACCTGGACATCCTCATTGTGCAACGTTCCTCAGGCTTAACCAAGAATCCTTTGAAGAAATCCAAATGCTTTCTTTCCACATCACAGACTTACTCTCCAGTTACTTAAGGAGAACAGCACCCATCTAACACCATTTCCCATTGCCAGCAGTGGAGGACGGCTGCAGAAATACACCTGCCAAGAGGCTGCAGGAGACAGGCCAGCCAGGTGTGATGCCTTCACAGAGGCAGGAGCAGAAGTGAGGTGGCTCCCTGGAGATGCTCCATTCTGGCAGGGTGGACGTTGAAGGACGGCAGTCCCTGCCTGGTCTGCCTGTGCCCTCTTGTGGCTGCCTGACCATGCTGCACAGAGTAGGACCAAACCTCCAGAGAAAAAGGAGAGGCTACCCTCCTTTGCAAAGAACGAAGATTCTTGTATTACTTTTTAATACAGACTCTGCAGGACCCTAAAAACAAAAAAATAAATTTGATATCCCACTCCGGAGACAGGTCCCAACTCAAAATTTAGCTGCTTAATGCAGGACTACTGAGGAGCTGAAAAGCACAAAGCACCTTTACAATCATCTGAGCACAGACAACAGCCCACGCCGGACCCACCAGGGAAAGGATATGCAGACACAGCTCCGAGTCTGGCAGGCGGACAGCCCTTCTAATTACTCTGTCATATCTGCTGTTGGCCCTGGTGGCTGCCTGCCATCTCCTCCTTGAAGCCCCCATCCATCCAGGGGAATTTGTTTTGGCTCTCCTGGCAGCTCGCCTCCGCTCACTCCCCCTGCTCTACTCCAGCACTGGCACTGAGGCCAGAAGCAGGACGGGCAGACACCACCCGCTCTGGTCCTGCTTTGAGAGAGCCAGTTGCTTTCCTCCTCCGTGCCCAGATGACTTGTCTTATAAAATAGTAACACCATTGGAAAAACGGTAATGTCAATTTAGGAAAAGGCATAGGACCTTCGGGTAAGCATCGCTGCTATCTGTTGGGGTTCTCCACATCCCAGAGTTGGCAGCCTTTTCCTCTGGGAACCCGTTGAAACTGAGCTGCCTCCAGTGCTCTTCTCTCCCTCCCATAACATCAGATGCCAGCGAGTGCGAATCCATCCAGGGAAAATCTTACGCACCCTCACCGAGCTGAACAGGCCAGGGAAATCCAAAAGCAGCAGTGAGGGACCATTCCTCCCATCACGGGAAGGCAACGTCCACATCTACACAGGAATGGAAAGGGAAAAGGATGACAGGGAGATTTGGGGGCTTGGTTAAGAGTGTCTCAGGGCGCTCTGGGTAGGGAGGACACAGGACCACAGTTCCTGGTTTTAAACACAGCGTGGAGAAGGTCACGATGATGTTTCGGTCACATTGCCGTAGCAAGCACCAGTGACTGCGTCTGAGGTTTGCACGCAAACAGGAAAAAAAGGGCAAAGGCCTGACCACCCTTGCGTCGAGCACAAATCCAGAGAAAGCCCATGGAGGTTCAATGGTCCATTGCCCCATGCTGGGGAGAACCTCAGCGCTGCGCACTCACCCTGCCTCACCCAGAGACACAAGGTTCCCTGGAGTCAACCTCTCTCTTACTCATCCTCATGCAAGTTTACACTTACTGTAAAGAGCAGCCCCAGATCCCAGAACCACTACTACCACGCGGTCTTATGCTGTCTTCTGCTCTGGCTGTACCTCTGTTTCACTTCCCAAAGGCCTTTGATGTTTTGCTTTTTCCCTCCATTGCCATCACCAAGAGACGATTACAAGACACCTTCCATGTTCATGTCCACAGCCAAATGCTGGAGGAGAGCACAGGATTTTAGTGAATCCAGAGCAACCCAACCTGAAGAGTCTGAGAGCTGCTGCTGGGCAGGTATACACTACGCCCACAACCAGCTAGCATCTCTCACTTGTGCTTACCTCTGCCGTGGCACGGAGAGCTGCACATGGGCTGGGGTCAGGGGAACCCAGCCACAGTCCCCTTTCTCCTTCTATGAAGGACAAGAAAGGGCCTGCAGGAGCTGGATCTACCTTCTGATTAAGAAAAGGCAGCCTTTTTCAAATCAAGCTGCAGCAGGGTGAATTACCCGAACAGCAGGAGCAAGTTCAGTCCCCAGTGCTGCTACAGCTCGTGCTTGTCAGCTCCTGCCTTTGCGTCCAAAGCCCCAGGCCCCTGTGCAGCCAAGGGAAGACCTGCCAAAGAAGAGTCCATCATCCAAAAGTCTCCAGAGGAGAGAGAGATTCCCTCTACACCACTAAGGGACCACTGGTAATGGCAGCTTCCGAAAGGTTCCCACCAGCGTTCTGCCTCCACCTGCTGATAGGAAAAGGAGACTGCTCAGCCCTGCAAGGAAAGAAGGAAGAAGATCCTCGAATCAACGAGCCTTTGGGACAGCCAGCATATCCCATGCAATGCTTGAAGCCAGTAAACCAAACCAGGCCACAGCTGAGCTGGAAGAGACCTCAGCCTTGCTCAGCAAGAACCACACAGGCCTGCCTTGTCACAAGAAATACCTCTGATAAAACTGTTTGCTGCCCACACACTGTCACTTAGTCCCCTGGTGACATCAGGGAGTACTCAGCTACAGGAAGGACCGACTGATGAAGAAAAGCATCAAAACCCCAGTCCCTTAGGACACGCAGTGGCAAGTGAAGCACAGAGCACTAGGCCGACCCAACTCGATTTTTCTCTTGGCTCCTGAGCACACATGCCCCAACCAACCCAACCCTAGAACTGCAACCAGACCTTTAAAGAGGTTAATAACAAGAGTTTATTTTCCTGTATTAAAGAGCAGGGTGCAACCATCCCGCTGTTAACGGAGTGACTTCATATTAATTCACAAATTGTTCTCTCTGCTTTGTTTAAAATGTAAGACCACCTTATACAATGCATTTCTCCAATTCCTTTCATCTCAAAGTGCTTTACAAAGTGACACTGGGGGGAGGGGGAAAAAAAAATCCCACAAACCAAAACATCTCCAACATAGAGAAATCATCTCATTCCCAGTGCTGCAGTGCAGCCACAACTGTTGTGCAGTGTAGCAGCTAATGGCACAGGATGACATGTAGAGATCAAAAGGTCAGGGGGAACAGATACAAGGAGAAACTGGCAGGGATAGAATTTATCTGAGCTGAAATCTGCAGCCGGGAAACAACATTTTTATTTTCTCCTCTAGAAAAGCTGATGTCAAATTGCCAACAAGTCTGCAGACACCACCAGAAGAGATGCAGGTTTATCACGAGCTCAAGACCCAGCCAGACCCTTACCCAAAGATGTATTTTTCCAGGCTTTTACTCCGCATTTGAAACATATTCCTTTGGTGAGGAGTAGCAGCTGTACACGCTCATCTAGCTAGGGTGAGCCGCATGAGTCGGGAGCACTCAGCTGTGGGAAGCGAAAGCAGAACTGGGCTGTTAACAGCGCTGACGCAGAGGTCAGCCCTTTCCGAGCTGAAGGAAGTGGATTCAAAGCTAGTAGGTATTGTCAGGAATGTGTTCTCCCAGCTCTGGGGATAACAACTCGAGTTCCACGTAGCTACTAAACCTTGGCAAACAATACCATATGCCAGTATAGCTCTAAGGAAAGGAGACCCCTGAGGAGCAACTCAGCAGCATACTGCAAGTGTGCTCAGCAACAGGAAAGCTTGGGCTCATGGGGGTCTTCTACAGGAAGGTTTTCTCAGATCTACTGTGAAGCTGTCCTTATATGAGGTTCCAAACCAAAGCTTTTACCTTCTCTGTCTACTCCTCCCTCCCCCGGACAAAAACCACAGCAGCTCAGTTAGTTTTCTTCCACTGAAGATACGGAGTTCCTATTGCAGCATCTCTCAGGAGAGAGATGAGCTGAGGATGGTGATCCATTTCTGGGCACCAACTTGCTAAGATGGAAGTTACGATGATGGCAGAGGGACAGGGTGACATGCCAGTCGAGAGTGCAGAAACACCACGTGAGATGAAACCCCCGGGGTGGGTGGTGGCTGAGCCAATTCCACAGTCACTGAAAAAAAGGCTAAATCGGCTACAAAACACTGTCATGGCTTTAACACAGTCCTACGCGGACAAACCTGCGCCTGAGCTCAAGCTATAGTGGACCTCCGCTTCGCAACAGCTTTAGCGACATCCTTCCCAGCACATTTGAGGCATACAGGAACCGCAGCCACATCCCTCACGTGCACACAAACGTGTCTCAAATCTCCTCGCTGGGGATGGCAGCCCGCAAGCAGCCAGGTTTCCCAGGGGACATGCATCTCTAGGTCTGATGCAATACTAAGGAGCAAATCTCGGGGCCTCAAGACTGTACGCAGCCTGGGCACGCTCCTTCTGGAGACATAAAGAACCCAGCCGTGGTTTCTATCTAAACAGTGGGGCCAGTACTGCCCAAAGCTACCCTGAGAGCAGGAACAGCTCAAAGGCATCTGTCTGGGGGTGAGGTTTGTATCTAAGAGCATCATGGGGGACTTCTGCACCAAGGATTGTCACAGGGCACCACCCGACAAGGTCTGCACCCGCCTGTGACAAGTGCAGCAGATTCTGTAGACCAGGAGAAAACATCCTGCAGACTGCAGCCGGCTGCGAGTTATGCAGTTTCCCTGCTCACTTTCTTCTGCTGAAGGCCCCACGTGCACAGCTCTGGCCTCTGCTCCGGCTGTTCCCCCATCCTGGATTACCCAGTACCAGATTGCAAGCACAAACACAAATCCCTCTTTGTGACTCAGCTGGCAGAAAGCTTCTCTTGCAGGCTCCTTTAAAAGGAGCAAGGAAGTACTTGGAAACAGGCTGTTCATGGCTCTCCATAAAATTATTGTCTGCTGCTGGCATGTACAGGGCCGTTAGGGGAGTAAGTGGTCAGCAGGACCTAGGTGCGTGGCTGGACACAGCACCCTCCACCCGAAAGAATGAGTGGAACAGACAGACAGCCAGCATCTGTCCTGAAAGACTTGCTTACAAAGGAGGTCCAGGACTCCTGCCTTGTACAGGGCTGGCCTCAGACTATGCCAAAGCAGAGCGCATATAAAAACAAAAGTTTAAAAAAAAAAAAAAATAATGGATATACACTGCATATAGGAGACTCCAAAGAGGACAGTTTGTAGACAGCCATCCCAGAGCAGCCAGGGCCAGCCCAGCTCTGAGGCAGTAGCTTGGCAGTTGCATTCCAGTCACAGTTGGAGAAGTGGGACAGCTGAAGGCGGAACTTGTGCTTCTTGCTCCTTGATCAGCTTCAGGCAGCGGGAGGGTTGCGAGAGAGTATGGCCCACTGCAGGAGAGGCACTGCATTCGTCTGTTTGGCAGGCTACCTTTGACAAGCCATTCATGCAGGAGCAGTTTCCTTCCGTGCTCAGGCCTCTACTTACATCTCACTGGGATAAAACCCAAGTTTGGCCAGGGACATCTCCCTCCGGAGCCGCATGACCTCCCAGTACATCAGCTCCACTGCAAAGCAAAATGGGTGTGGGGAAGAGAAGGGAAAAAAAAACCCACCAAAAATCAGTAAGCAAGGCACAGCTGGACACCACCGCATGTTACGCTGTGCTCTCAGTGCAGCCCAGCCAGGCTCATCCCGAAAGTGAGGGAAGCAGACATGCTGGAGGGTCCAGCAGGACAGGCCCCTCAGATCACCCCTTACCAGCTCCACCCCAGGGCAAAACTCCCAACAAGCTGATGAGCAAGGAATAGATGCATCTATTCCTCCCACTCATGCCTTTCTTTTGTCATTTAACTGTTTCTCAAAGACACAGGGAGTTCAGGATACCCCAAGCTGGCCCCATTCCTGTCACACCAGCCTCTTAATTCCTCCCAATGACCCACAGAAGGCATCCCCACTGCAGCCAGCTACTACCCCCTCTTACCATCCTGCCTCACCAAGCCCTGCTGGATATAGCGAATGTATGTGAAAAAGTTGCACACCGCTGTGATCTGAGGGAGAGAGAAAAAAAAAAAAAAAGGAAAAAAGAAAAAAAGTCAGCTACAGAACTGCTTTGCCTGTCATGAGGCTTGCACAGCACCCAGCAGGAGACCTCTTAGTGTTCAGCACCTGAGAAATAGTACCACATGCCACCAGATAAAAGAGATTGGAAGAAAGCTAGTTTAAAAAAAAAAATAAAATCCAGGCATTTGCAATCCCATCTCATGAGACATACTGTGGAGGAACTCCAACCTACTGCAGCAATCGCTACTTAATGTGGCAGGAAAGTCCATGATCTTCCTTCAAAGAGCACTGTTCTCCAACTGAATGAAAATCTTTGGAGCTGAAGGTTTGTGCAGAAAGCATGTGTGCAGGGAGGTAAGGGCGTTCATGACACATTAGCGTACTTTGGTGCAAGTGGCAAAAATTAGTCAACTTAAGTCCATGCACAAAACCAATTTTTGTCTCAGAAATAGTCACATGTTGCAGGATCAGCTCTTCTGATAAGCAACTCAAGAAAGAATAAACTTCTAAAACGCTCCATTGAATCATAGCCCCAACAGCAACATTGACAAATCATTCACCTTCGCCCTTCCCTCCAAAGAAAGGACAGCTTGTTCTCATAACCATTTGAGTCACTGATCTGGAGCAGTAACAAGAGCCAGCATTTAAAGAGCAGAAAATTACTGTGTTTTTCAAAGGAGAATTAAAAATAATAATAAAGCGTAACAATCAAAGCCCTGTACTGAATCAAACCATGGAAAGCGAACACACTGAAGACAAGTTGCCTGAAGGAACGTAAGGCAGAGCACCAGAGCATGAGGCAGGGCTAGAGGCATGCACCCTAGTCATTGACCAAGAGCCACCTCAACTTCAGGAACAAACTCAAGCCCCACAGGTCTCTGTCAATTTGAGGACTGACCCAAAAGCAACTCCATCTCAGGGGTTGGAACAATTCTGGAGAGTCGAGGCACACTGGGAAGGTAGAATACTCACCCTGGCCCTGCAGGATGGTGAAATGTAGTAGTAATTCCCAGAATCCCCCAGCATGATGCGGTGCTTGCAGGTCCTAGGGAGGCCACTCAGAGCACATTTCCTGCAGACAAAGGAAAAAAAACACTTCAGCCTTAAGACATCGAGTGGCACAGCAGAGCACAGTCATTCAACAACCTCAAGACTATCTCCAAGAGATGGAAGTGGGAGCTCAGAAGCCAGACACTGTCAGTTCAGCGTGAATAAGAAAAAACCTTGGCTGATAGGAGCCTTTTGCTCCTTGAAAGGTGCCATAAATGGCAAGTTTAGGCGACCTTAGGCTAAATACCTGGAACCATGAATTATTCCATGCCCAAGCAAAGCAAGGCTGTACGCTCTTCCCTGGCAGACAGCCCAAGACAAAACCACAGAAAATATTAAAGAGGTGAGGCTGGAGCAGAGTGTAACAAACATCATCTGGTCTCTGCACATGTCCTCTATGCTCCAGGCAAGGCTTTTGCTGAAGGAGTTCTGCTCAGGTGTATCAGCTTTCCTGATGGGATGCAAATACGCTGGCTGGGGACCAAATCTAGTCTCAAAACAGGTAAATCCAGCATCTAAGCAGAATTTGCTCATGCTGAGAACTCAAAACAAACCACACCACAGTCTTTATGCTAGGCTCCCATTAATTAATTTGGGCCCGATTTGAAGCTACTCTAGTTGAAGCCACATGGAGTCTGTACTGACTGCAGGGGGCTTTGGATAAGGCTTGCAGTTCCTAAGAACAAGCCAATCCCTTCTTATGCAGACAGGGAAGACTCTTGGCTTCACAACTGTAAGGAGATTTCAAACCAAGTGAAGAAAATAGTCTTTTCAAGACAGCTCAGCTCCCAGGGAGACCACCAAAAGACATAATCAGCAAAGGTGCAGCTTGCCTCTATTTTCTTACCATTTCCTTCTCTTATTTGAAAGATGAATGGTTCCCAGCACCAGCCAGTTGCCCTTCCTTCATCACCACTTAAAGCAACAAAGCAGAATTTTCTGCTGCATAGTCATCACCACATTCCCCAGAGACTTAGTGCCTGCACGATGGGAAGAGGAACATCACTCCCCAGCTGCAAAAAATTGCTCTGTGGGCCATGGAAGATGACACCATACAGCAGCAGATGTTTTAGAGAGCTTCTGAGCATGTCTCTGTGCTTGCTTTCTACTGCTATCAAGGCAAATATTAGCTAAGAGTGGAAGAATGGCCTATAGGTGTTCAGATGCAATGAGAAGTAATCATTGCCCAAATATTAACACAACTTATGGGGATCAAATCCTCAGAAGGTGCAGGATGACCTATACCTTTGTAAACAAGATACCTTTAAGAGGTCCTAAATTTGAGCAATGCAGCACACTGGAAGAAAAAAAGAGACTCCTACTGGTCACTCTTGGCTTGGTTGATACCACTTGGTGTAACCCCAGCTATCACAACTGTAGCTGGAAGTAACGTAAACCACAGAGTTTGGACACCTGCCCTTCAGCGCTCGACATAGCCCAGGGCACATTGCTGGGCATGCCATCACGAAAGCCAGTTGTTCTTAGCATCTCCTGGCCAACATTTTGCTGTGATGCTATGCAGGCAATGGCACATAGTGGCCAACCCAGTCCCTGCTTGTCCAGGCTCCTCAAACTGTTGCACCGAGATCTGTACAGTAGGGTACAAACAAGTAGGTCCCAGCTTGGGCAGGGACCCCAGCTTTCTCCTTCCTGGTCCACAGCATGTCCACAGTTACCATAAAAATCAGTGTTTTGCACCTGGGAAACAAAGGGGGAACAAATTCCTTTTGGGTCCTTTATTGCCAATAGCAAGATTCCTTACCATCCTGTCTGGGTGGAAATTAGACAGGGTTAAAAAGTTAGATTAGTTCAGCTCTAGCCTCAAAGGTGCTAAATTGCACTAAGTTAGTAACTTGTTAATGGATTAGAGGTCTTTGATCGCTGACTGAAAAATAAACACTTCACTTATTTGTGAACCGGAACCCACTGTGAAGACACACACACGAAAAAAAAAAAATCAAAAGGAAACCGATAAGGATAAACAGGCCTGTTCTTGGAATAGGCCTGACACATTCTCATGTGTCAGACAAACGATTTGCCTAGAGAGGACAGAAAACACAGAAGAGTGGTAGGAAACCTGCACATGAGCAGCATTTACTGTTATAGGAACACCTTTGCTTAGAAAGTGCTCTGCTTGAAGGTTAGGGAGGGAAGAACAAAGAGAGCGAGCCCTGACTGAACTGCAATAGCTGAATAAAAGCCCCTATCTTCATCTGGAATATCACATCACTCCTGCTAGTGCTCCTCTTCTTTGAGGCAAGCTGAAGTTGTCTGTCACATCAGTGACAGTCACACAAGCTCTGGAGCAGCCATAGCCCCAATTCTGATGGCAAGGTGACAGCATCAGGTGGGGAAGGTGATATGCAGCAAGAGGAGATCTCTTCTGACCTAGGCTCAAACCCATCTGGTGCACCAGCAAGGTCAGGAGTGCAAGGTGAGCTCAAACCTCACAAGACGCAAGAACGTGAGATAAGGCAGCTCTGACTTAATCCTTTCACTGTAGGTTATGCACAAACACACCTTCAGAGAACATTAAACAAGTTGCTACCTTAAGGAGAGGGGAAAAAAAAAAAAAAAAAAAACCACACCAAAAAACAAACCCTCCCAAGCCAGGGGCAGGAACACATCACTAGGTTAGCCCCCAAAACAGTCAGCTATGGTACATCAGCTGAGCCAATTCCCCTTCTCACATACAGAGTTGACCTGAACTACCACTGATTGTAGGCCAGGGGAACACTCAGCTGAGCCTTTTGAACTGTTCAACTCAACTGACTGAGCAAGGCCTGGCCAAACTCCACTAGATGGTACAAAAAGACCAGTAGCAAGGAGAGGACAAGAGAGCATAAGCACAGTTCCTTACTTTGGCCCACCGCACTCTTCTGCTGACACCTTTATCACAGGCAGTGTCTGGGAAGCAACCGGCTCAATGGTGAGTGTATTTTGCTCCACAGCCACTCGCACCAGCTCCGACAGCTGCGGCAAAGAGAAATGAGTTCAGATATGAATGTGCAAAGGTCACCTCCCATGAAGGTGTAACTTTGGTGCTGCCAGACTGCACAGTTTTGTCCTCCTTTTCTAGCACTCACCTCCTGCTTAGTGAAGTCCAGACAAGGTCCTACGTCTTCTCGATAAATTCTGTCCAGGAAGGAGCAGGATTTATCCAAAGTTGGAGATTCCCTCCAGGCCTGGAACTCAGCAAATAAAATGGAGTCGACCTGCAGCAAGCACCCAAGAGGAGCAGGAAGAGGAAAGGTGGATGGAGGGAGAGATACCATATCAGAAAGTATCTGTAACTACGCAGGTAACCTAACTACAAAACATCTGCTTCAGCATCTAGAAAGACTCAGACATCACAGAAGCGTCTGAGGGAAGCTGGCTTGCTCCAAGGATCTTTCATCTCCCACCCATCAGCAGTTCCTGTGCCAGACTGACGCAGCCATACTGGACTTATTCTGCCAGAACCTGCAGACACCTCTCTATCCCATCTTCCTCCAGGACAGGGCAGCACCGCTGCTGCAGGAGAGTCACCACGCAACCACCAAACAGACCAAGTGCCCGCTCAGCCCATGGCAGGAGTGATGAGAGCGACTGAATGGCAAAGCTTGGTGGCAACGGCACCCAGGAGGCAGAACCCTTCTGTAAGGAAAGGACTGCTACAGAAAAGGATGAATTGGAAAAAGCTATTAATAAACAGCCATCAGCAGGACTACATTCAGTGAGCCCAATTAGGAGCTCACAGGGTATGCCAGCCCTTTAAAGACCACTCCAAGCCCAGAACTCTGCTGTTCAGGGAATCACAGAAGTAGTGGGAATACTGGGCAGCCACACAGGCTTGCAGAGGCAAGCTGATTGTAGGAAAGGTGGTCTCTCAAAGGGAACTGCAAGAGTAGGAACAGCTTTCCCCATTCTAATGTCTGCTCATTGCCTTTTACAGGTGGGCCCGCAAGAAGTACCACCGCTCAGCGGAAAGGGACCCAGGACAGAGCTTGCTCCCATCCCAAGCCAGCAGGAAGGTTGCTTGCTCCACCCCTGTCTGGCTGAAAATACTTTAGTCCTGGAGACTCTCTGGGACCTGACATTTAAACCCCAGATGGACCGTTAGTGAAACCACCAGCCTGACTGACAGGGCATCTCCTTAAAAGGCCAGCAAGTCCTGCCAAAGACGCTGAAAGGAAAAAAAAAACTAAGGAAACCCTGCTGAGCAACACAAAGAACACAAGTGAATAAAGCTGAAAAAGGTCTGGGTTCTAGGACACTCGCTTTATGCTGTGGAGACTGCTCACCTGGTACTAGGAGACAGCTTCAGAGCCACAAGATGGAAAAACAAATAGAGAAAAAACACAAAAAGAAAACAAAAAAAAATGGATGTTAGCATAAAAGGAAGCTAGAACTGAAAGGCTGGAAGCGTGAGAGGCGGATGGGCCCACCCTCCCCAATGCTGTCCAGAAAGGTTACCTGCCGCAAGGATGAGGAAGCATCTGCCCCCAAGGCCTGCCAGCCTGGTTCATAGGTGATGTGGATAGCCTTCCCGGGGATGATACAAAGGAGCAGAGAGAGGAGAGCGGGTAACCCAGACTTTGAGGGCAGAGGAAGAGACAGACAGTGAAGGAAAAGCTTTAGAGAGACAAGCAAGAAAGGGAGGTAAAAAATATGAGACGAAACAGAAGATACAAAGAAAGGCTCAAGTCCTCTCTTCCAGGGAACTAAGCATGCTGCTCAAGCCACCACAGGGTCACAAGCCACACCTTTTGACCTCAGCTTGAGGTGCAAAAAGGGAACAGAAGTTCTGTCATTTTTAGGCTCAATTTAAGATGGGGCATGGTTTTTTCCATACAGCACAAAGCACCAACCCTCTGAAGACCGTATTCCCTTTTATCACCTCTCGCATAGGCCACTAAGGGATCCGAGAGACAGAAATGAACAAGTTAACAAAACCCCACCCCACCCCTGATATATAAAATTATTAGTCACTTTGGAAGCTGTAGCCCTGGGATCCGTAGCCCCAGGATATCTGCACCGTGTAGAAGTTACCTACACAAAGAAATGACAGGTTCAAATCTTTAACAAGCAAGTCACTTACAAGGGCTAGCATTCTCTAAAGATCGTCAACACGAGCTTTGCTGAGACTGAGCCAAGAACAGGAAAATGAGCTACCCAGTAGGCAAAAGTTATCTCTGCTCACTGTAGGCAGAGGGCAACTTCTACAGGGCAGTCAGGGGTTCACCAAGCTGAGCTCTCAGTCTGGAGCTCGTCTGTTCTGACTGGAGGAATGGTTGCACTGGGAGAGGTCACAGGACCTTAAAAAGATTAAAACCTCTTTCTTTCTGGCCCTCAAAGCAGCTTCTGGCTGCCTGCATTTGACTCCAGCTTCCAGCGTATCTGGACTATTCCCTGCTTGACCAAAGGAAACCAAAGCATCAGGCCTTCACAGTTACTGAACTGATTTCTTCCTTTGGCTTTCTTTCCAACATAGCCTCTGTTCCTCTTTGTCCGGGAACAGAGTTCAAGATCTTCATCTCTAGTTGCTATTGCTGTCTCAGGACAATGGCTATAGCCAATGCTGCCTGAAGCATTTCATCCAAACCCTAGCAACAAGAGCACTGCACAGAAGCTGACAAGGCACATTCATTGAATCCACTGCTAAAAAGCAGACGTTACCAGTGTTGCCAGCACAGTCCTGTTTGGTGAGAGTACTGATTTCACAAGTGGCCCTTCTGCATATGTTCTCACCAAAGCCAAGCGACCAGGTGCCTTCATTGTTCCCTCAACAATTCTTCATGATAGAGGCTGCAGCTCCCAAAAAAATCACTAGGGAGACATATTCCCCTACCACGTTCTCACTCATTTTCATTCTTCCTGACCAAGTGCCATCGGCTGCCTCGTTTTTGCTCCCCAGAACAGCTGTGTACACATCTGGCTAGCGGAGAGTTCCCAGACGGAAACATCCCGCTAGCAGGAAGAAGCGTTACTTACACCCATGGTCACAGCAGGTGGGGGACTATCAAAGGATCACCAAAGGGAATTAAACAGGGCTTGTTTGAAAGATACTCACAAAGGCTTTGTATGCTTCTCTGCCCAGTTCCTTTCAGTGAGGAAGGAATTAAATATAATTAAATAAATGCTCTGCAAGGAAGAGGAAGAATAGTGACATGCCCAAGAATACAGAACAAGCGACAGAGACTACAAGTTGATGGACATGTCCTGGCGTCCAAGTCAAACTAGTTACAGAGAAGAAACAACAGCAAATCACGCCAGAACAGGCAGCAGACTCAACTGCCAAGATGCAGCAAAAAACTGGCTTCTGCTCAGCAACTCCTGACATTTTCACTCTCAGCACTGGTAACTCCTGCATCTGTCCATGCCCTCCAGGGATCCCTCAACTGCTTCCTCTAGCAGTTGTCCTGACACAGCCTTCAACGTGCTTCCCAGAAGAGGAAATCTCCACAAATGGAAACTCTCCAGAGCCTGCCTCAGCACAAATTTAGGGAACAAGCCACATTACCACACAAACAGCTCCTCCCGACACTGAAACCACAGAACTCTCCAGGAAGCCCAGGTCAGAAGCCGCACAGCTCCCCAAGCGCAGCAGCAGCAGCTCCAAGGCCCATGCAGTGAATGGCCCTCACCCACCTCTTTGCACTCATGACTGACTGGCTCTGGGGTCACGTTCTGGCTGGCAGCTGAGACCATTGCGCTGCTGGTGCTTTTGTTTCGCCCGTGGCCCTTCCTGAAGACAGCTTTAGAAGGGCTCTGCAGCTGAGGGTGCAGCTCCCGGTTCGGAGAGGAAGGTGTGGATGTGATCACCAGCGTCTTCAGAGCCGTTACCTCGGCCTGCAGCATGTCGATCTGAGGAGATGAGGCAAGAGTCAACAGCATCTTCAGCACCTTCTGAGCTCAAGCTTGCTGCACCCCACCAACCACTAAAGCCCCAGGGAACCAGCTACAAGCCCAATCATGAAGCCTTCTCCCCATTCTCCCAAATGCCCACCATCACTCAGAATTTCAAACAGGGCTAAATAGCAGCTATTGGGGAACCCATCCCACTGCTCCTCAGTCTGAGCACATTTCCCCCCAGGCTCTTTTCAGACCCAATAACCCAGAAGAAAATTCTCTCTTCCCAAGGAGGAACCAGTTGAGCAGCACCGTGATGCAGCCTCGTCAGGAAATTCCAACTCCCCAGCTCCCTGCTCTATCCAGCCCACAGCTGTGGCAATTAACAGCGTATCACTTCTCTGTGGTTCCCCTGGCATCCGTTTCTCACAGGGGAGCTGGATCAGCAGCAGACTGCAAGGATGCCTCTTCCCCCCCTCACTCAGTGTCTGCTGGAGAGGGAACAGAGCAAACACAGCATCTCAGAGAGACCAAGCTGCAGGCATTTTACTCTCCTCCAGCCAACAAACAGCACCATGGCCAGGCTGGGCAGGGATGGCACCAACCTAGCACAGAGATCGAGTCACAGAGCGTGCAGTTCTCACCTTCCCCCGTGCCTCCCTCAGCTGTTTCTCTGACGCCGCCTGTTTAGTGTTTGCTTCTCTCACCATCTTGTGCGCTTCCTGGACCAGAGAGAATTTTAGTCTGCCTGTTGCAGCCCCAACTCATAAAGCCACGGGGCAGGCCAAAGCTCTGCCATATCGCATGCTCTGGGCAAGCAAGCAGGGGGACCGATACCACTGCCACATCCAAGGGTTCTACTCTGACAGCTGTGAAGGGCCTTCCCCCAGAATTTCCCAGAGAAGGCTCTCAGTGCCAGAGCCTGGAGTGCAACCCCCTTCTAGGCACGTAGTTGGCTAAATTAAAGAGTTTAGCTGGCTGAGTCCAAGGTCATCTCTTTCACTGATATGGGCTGCTGCGAAGAAAGCTAGAAGCAAGGGCCTCCCCCTCCTTGCCCTTGGGAATTGCTTTAAAGCTCAGGCTTTAACATTAGCACCCGTCTGTGCTACAGCACAGCGGTGCAGCAGCCACAGCTATCTGCACCCAGTCCAATACCTCTGCAACTCTACCTTGACTCAGACTCACTAGCCTGGCTTCCTCACTTGACCTCAGGCCTGTGTTGTCACTGCAGACTTGCTGGTTGATCACTGGACTGTTTTCTGACCCCGACTGCTGTCTGTGGCACGGATCCAGTCTTGCTGCTCCATGTCTTGGCTCCTCACTGGTGAGGTCACTGCTCTTGCCTGACTTGTTACCGCACTTTGCTCCCACTTCCCTTGCAGAGCAGCCAGCCCTCACTGCTCTGGGCATGACTGCAACCCAGCAGGAGCTGTAGCTCAGGTGGGGGCCAAATGGTGGAAGCTAGCTTGAAAGCATCTCCCACGAGGAGAGGGGAGCAGCGCGAGTCCCAGCTGGGGCCTCCCCGCAGCGCTGTCTGGAAGCAGTCTGTCCGAGGCCACCAAAGGAAGGGGACAGCAGCCCTCAGCTACGTTATCTCTAAGTTCGCCCTGAGCCCAGGCAGCCAAATCTTCAGGAGGGGGATGCTCTCTTGGCCCTCACACTCAGCAGCACCAGCCTGTGTTTCAAAAGGTAGAGACAGGCTCTGGCTTTCCTCACTGCGCAGTCAGATCCAGACATTAGAGCTGCTGGCAAATGGGATTTTGCCAGGGTAGAGGTTGGCAAGAATCATGTTACAAAAGAGGGAAAAAAACCCCAAAAAACCAAAACCCAACCAACCGGCCTTCTGAACACTCACTGGACCAGAGTACTTAAGGACATCCAGCCTGTTCCCACCCCAAGCAAAGGCTGACACGAGGCAGGGAATCATCTCTAATACACAGCAGCTGCTGTCCAGACTACAGAGCAGGCAGGGGACAGGAAGCTGTGCTTAGCTCCAGCTACAGGCATCCCCACATCTGTTTTTGCTACCAGAGGTACAGACCCATAACTACTGTGCTCTTTACGCCACCCCACAGCTGCTAGAAGGGAAAAGACGTGCATGCAGATGCTCCTGAGGAGCAGGCACAAGCCCCTGCTCTGAGGCTCTGCTTGCAGCACTGCCCAGCTCTGCTTCTCCAAGTGGGAAAGAACAACAGGGGAAAGGAGGAAACTGTGGGAGGAGATGGCTGGAAGTTTAGGGAAAGACTGTCTTAAAGGAGTTGGATGTAAGCTTAGCTTAAGAAATGATGGGAAAAGGAAGAGGGTGGTACCTCAAACAGGCTGGCTGTTAACTCCTCTAGTTCCTGCTCCAGTTGTTCTCTGACTTTTGACAATCTCTCGCATTCTTTGTCCTTCAGCTTCAGCTCCTGTTGCGGAAATGAGAGAGGAACGCGCGAGTTCACAGCGGGCCCCAGTAGTGCCGATGCCTGCCGGCCCCCACCTGTCAATCACAACCCTTCCTCCCCACCACGGCATGGATCTCCAGCCCAGGACTCCTGTCGTTAAACTCTGTGCCATGCTCGGTGTCACCAAAGGCATCCCTCCACAAGTCGTAGTAGGCTTTGCAGGCTGGAATTGCTCATTTGCCATTAGCAAGGAGGCTCCATAGTAAGCACTGCCTGCCTCAAGCTGCTTTATGCAGCAGGTTTCCGGGACTAATTTGGATGTTGGCACGGAGGCTTTGGGTCAACCTAGCAACTAAGTCATGCTCCAAAGCACTTTATGGCCACCTCAGCTCAATCTCCCTCCTCTTCTGCCTGCTCCAGACTGTGGCACAGCCACATTGAGACCCTGCTCCCTTCAGCACCACCTCTAGGAGAATCCCCGCTGCTCAAATCTGTGCCGCCATCCTCAGGTGTTCTCACAAACCCTGGGCCTTACCTTTTGTGCTTTGTGCAGCTCTTCCTTCAGGAATTCAGACCCCTTTTCACGGATCTCCACTGAAGAGCTGCGTAGGCGTGACACATTGAGCTGCTCAGTGGACTGGGTCTCATCCACACCTCCAGCATCCTGGCATCCAGTCTCTGGTTCCTCCTTGCTGCCTTTGGATGGCATTAGTGGCTTCCAGTGTCCCACAGCCGGTTGCTTCTGGCTGTCTTCCTCAAAATTGGCCTGGCTGTGGGGTACCAGCACAGTGAAAACTTTATACAGGGGCAATTCACAGCTTTCCTCCAACACTCGCAATACATCCACCTCCAGCCTCTCGCAGGCACTGAAGTGAAGCTGGGAGGGTGATGGTATACGAAGAGGGCAGGATTGGCTTTGAGGACCAGCTTTGTGCCCAGCAGCAGCACCAGCTCCTTTACCCTGCATGTAGGCACTGCCTCCCTATTGAAGTTCTTCACCCTTTTGGCATGGATTGCTTCCAGACCAGCAGCAGAAGAGGAGATGACGGTCTAAAACAAAGACTTTGGGGGAAATCTCCACTCCTATCCTGGGATCTTTAAGAATCACACCAAATGTGGTTTGAGATGCCCCGCTTGCATTCCTTTTAAGGCCTGGTTACTCAGTAAGCACTCCCTCAGTTAGCTATATCTGGACACAAAAAGCTTAGTAGGCAAAGCAAAGCTACTGGTAACTCCTGGTTTTACCCTTCTCAACCAGCATTAACTCAGGATAAAGCAGGAGAACTAAAGACAGCTGCTCCAGGAATCCCGTTCTTGCCTGCTTTCAGTAAGAAACAGAGCGCAGCCGGCTCGTTCAGGGCCCTGGTAAACCTAAGTTCAGAGACGCTGCTTCCCCAAGTGAAGGGGAGTAGCGAGACAAAGACAGTACAGCGCTCTTACTCCCTTAGCAATACACAGGCCCTAATCCCCTCCACTGCAAGCCCGGCCTTCCTCTCCTCCCGCACCTCTGCTTCAGAGGGGAATACTCCATTTTTAACCTTCTGGTTTCCCACCAAAGCCCAAAGACAGAGCTGTCTAAAACACTGTATTCCCATTGAGCCGAGACGAAGCCCTGTTTCTTAGTTTTGATGGCTGTCAAGTAAAGACGTGACAGAGGAAACCAGAAGAGTCACCCAGGACACTGTTCCCCAGTGCTCAGTAGGACTTCGTCAACTGTGAACAGGCTAACACGGACCCTGGAAGAAGCTGATGAATTTAGTAGGCTTTGCAAGCCGCTGGCACCTTGCAAGAGGAAAACGTAGGCTTGAATGCCTGCAGGACAGGGCACTGCAATCGTAGTGCTGCCCAGAGCACACGCATCATCCCTTCTTCACGCCTTGAGCTGTCCTCACGCGGTCACTTGCCGTTTGAAGTCGGCGGGCGCACAATCAAGCCTTGCACACATGGAAGCCTTCTATCACGTCCAGCCACTCAGCAGGACGCTCCCACTGCACTACAGATTAACCTGCCGCCCGTTATCTCTGGGTCCCGAGCCTTAGCTGAGCTGTGGTGTTATGCTCTTCCATGCACAGCACCAAGCCCTCCTCCTGCACACCCCTTCTGGCTACTGCTTCTTGCCCACTACCTTCTCCTGCAGAGAAGCTATCGCCTTCTTCCCGTTAGGTTTGCTTTCTCTTCTTCCCTTTTCCCAATCTCCCTATTTTCCTCTCCTGAATCTGCCCTACCTCCTGTATTCCAGCCAGGCCACAGTCTTCCTCCTTGCTCTGACTCCAGCCCCGTCCTGCACGACAGAGCACGGACTGGGCTTATCTCCTCAGCCACATGCAGCTCAGAAGAGCCCTGTTCTCCCTCACCTCACCCATACACAAAAGGCAGTCAAACCATGAGGCCCAAATACCGACAGGCCTTTTTCTCCTAGGCTATGCCACCAGGCAACAGCATGGTGCTATCCCCTTTTCTACTCAAATTGTTCCCTTTCTGCCTCCCCCCAAAGCTGTCCATGAGCAACAGCTGCCCACCGTCAACCTTCCAAAGAGGGAAAGAAGCAGCAGCTACCAGCTAATTCAGCTCAGGTACCACAGGAAAACATACGGAAAAGCACACGTGGAAAACTCTTGGAACCCTCCGAAGACGAAGGGGACAGGATCATCCCTGCTGCTATGCCATGCCAACTAGACAGCATTGTGACCACAGAACTGGAGGAGGGGGACACGCAGTCGGTATCATAAATTTTTCTGACCTCTCTGTTGAGCAAGAAGAAGTGAAAGCACCAGAAGGACGGTCACACAGCAGTGCTAAGAAGGTAGGAAAGGACAGAAACTAACTAGTGTCCAATTGACTTCACCTGGCTTTACTGAACATTCACTGGGAAGATCTAGAAAAGGAGGCTCATCCTGGCGATGCTACTAAATTTGGAAATGTGGAAAATAACATAAAAGGGTGCCTTGGGGAAAGGGCAAGAAAATAAAATTAGTTTTGGCCAGAGAGAAAAGGACAGACAGTGCCTCCAAGCAAAGAGAATTCACCTTGAGCTAGTCAGCATGCTGGGACTGCTTGATTAAAAGCAATATGCACCAACATGGAGGGATACACCTGACTGAGCGAGCCACCAGCAGTGGGAACTCCCAGACCGGGCAGGCAGTTACAGTTTGAGGTGTGAGACAATACGCAAGTGCGACCTTCGTGGTGTCCAGGGTCTGCAGTGCCTGCTCCACCCAGACAGGCTCCTCTGTTGGCACATTTGGTTAAGCAGAGGAAAGGCAGAACTGCACAGAAGAAATAAAATGGTTTAGAAAGGTCAAGATTAGCTAACATGGATCACTTACCTAAACAGTGACATCACTAACGGGATGAGGAGGTCTCCAAAGGCTCCAGGCACGAAGGAAGGGGAGGGATTGAGCAAGAGAATGACCCAACGGAAAGAATTAAATCCATTACAGGAAGGTGGGGACATAATGAGACTAATTCATCCCAGAGATCACAGGAAGTTCTCTGCAATGGATTTGCCACGGAGCAGGGGAAGCATGCCAAACAGAGAGGTCTGTTCAACAGTCAAACCATTTCTCAGGTGGTATAGTGGAAGCCCTCTCTGCTGTGGACTTTTGAGATTAGACAGGTTCTCCTGCATTAGAGAGGAAACACACCAGCAGGGCCCCAGCCAGCCCGAGCACCTCCAGCTTCTGTGATCAGAAGGAAAAAAAAAAAGAGCATAGAGGAAAAGCTAGATTCAAAACCAAGCAGCTAGGAAAAAAAAAAAAAAAGCAGCAGCAGCAAGGAAAGGGATATTTCAACAGTCCACTAAACTACTAAGACAGCCAATCTAACCCATACGTGACAGGAAGGAAAAAAAATGTTGTTTCTTTATGACTCTCAAGTTCTCAGATGAAAGTTGTTTGTCTTGGGAGACAGATATTCCAGTGTATTTCCACACACTATGGAAGAAAACTAGAGGACACGGAGGAACGGAACAGTCCCACTCACATTCTGTAATGCCAAGAAACCTAAAAACCTATCCTGAAAAATCATCCGATCTTCTATGACAGCAGAGCACGTTCTCCATGCCATGCAAACAGAATCCCCACGAAAGCCTTGGCTGCGCTGGCTTCTGCCCAGCCAAGCCCCCATCTCCAGTGTCCAGCCAGGGCTTTGAAATACATCCCTCCCCCTCGGAGACCAAAGGACCACCACGTACACTCACGCTCCCTTGCCATCGCTGGGCCGACTCGTGGCTATCTTTCTTGGAAAAACGTACCATGTCCCGAAGGTCCCACGCTGACACAAGAAACGCAAACGAGAGTGCCAAGAAGCAAACTTACACACAAAAAAAAACCCCCAACACCCCACAACCTTCTAAAGTTGGATTCTGTAGAAAAAGCAAAAAAATGTGCAGGATCTGCACTTTTTCCAGCGGGCCCCACATGTTTCCTGCAGTGCTGATCTGACAGGATTATTTCCCGTACGAACGGCCTGTCGATCCCTCCAGGTTAAACTCTTGCCCTCAGGTTTGCCAAGAGGATCCGACTTTGCCATCCCCACCAGGAGAGAAGCCCGACCGCTGCCGTACCGCAGCACCGGTCCGCAGCCCGCTCAGCGCCCCGCCGGGCGCTCCGTGCCCTGCCTCCCAAAAGCCTTTGGCAAAGCGTACGGCAGCGGTTTATTACCACGTAACACGCCATTTCTATTTCTTATATTCGCCTCAGCAGACAGCAATCGCCCACTGGGTCCTCGCGTCCGCGGAATTTTCTCTTTCTGTCTCCTCGCTTGACTTCCATGCTTTGACTTCCACACAGCTGCACGCCCCAACGCGGCGCCCCGAGGCCGGGCTGAGCCGTGAGGCTTTCGGCCGCAAGGTGTTGCCAACCGAACAAGCCAACGCCATGGAAGTCCGAGGGGAAACTCAGCCCGGCTTCTCCCGGCGAGACGCCCTCGTCCCGGCACCTCGCAGGCGGCGAGGCTCGGGGGCAGCCGGACCCGCTCCCNACCGGCGTCCCGTCCCCTCAGTGGGTCGCCAGGTGTAACGGCTTCACCAGCCTCGCGGTACCTTCGTGCGTACCTTTCCGCTTCCCCTTGTGTTTCCGCTTCCCCTTGTGTTTCCGTTTCCACTTCCCCTTGTGTTTCCGTTTCCACTTCCCCTTGTGTTTCCGTTTCCACTTCCCCTTGTGTTTCCGTTTCCACTTCCCTTTGTTTCCCTTTCTGTTTCCCTTTCTGTTTCCCCTTTGTGTTTCCCTTTCTGTTTCCCCTTTGTATTTCCCTTTCTGTTTCCCCTTTGTATTTCCCTTTGTGTTTCCCTTTCTGCTTCCGCTTTCTGCTTCCCCTTCTGCTTCCCTGCCCAAACTGACGATTGCAGCAGTCTCACCTCACAGCGATAAAACCGGGGACGTTTCCAGACCCGTGATTCCATGAATGTGTTTGCAAGCCCTGTATGAAAGGCCTAGGGGATAGACATTAAAAACACAAACCTTAAAATTACTGTCAGTGGCCTGATTTGGGGCTCCTGACTCTCCTCATATCCGAGATGCGCGCTGCTGGGCTGAGCGGAAAGCCTTCCTACGGAGCTGAAGTTGTGGAGAGACAACCCCTGCGTGCAACAAGCTGCATACAACAAGTCGTAGACAACCCGTTGCATACAACAAGTCGTATGCAAGTAGATGTCCCTACGATTTACAGCCTGCACAGCTGGAGGGGCCCTGGGAGAAGGTGTGTGTGCTCAGCCAGGGGTTCAAGCTGGTATCGGCAACTGGTAACAGCCTTGCATTCCCCGTAAACACATCATCCTTCCCTGGCACGGAGCATGCCCTCGGATTCCTGCTGAAACCGCTCTGTGGGAAGCCTGGGATGTAAAGAAGGGATGTTGTACAGGAAAGTGAAAGGCTGGGGGAAGTCTGGCCGGTGGGAGAAGTGACCGTGCTCGTTAGTGGTGGGCAACACTGGGACTGGACCAGGATTTTTAAACTCGGCATTCAGGGAAAGCAGCGGGCTTTCCATACCCTTACATGAATGAGACAGGTCAGTCTCGTTGTTGCTGAGCTTTGGACTTTGGATGCCATGGCTCTACTTTTTAGCTAGCTCATCCTTGCACTCACTGTCTCCAGGAGGCTGCAGGAGCAGGGCGGCTCTCCCAGTGTAAATCCACGCTGATTTACATCCCCTCTGCAAACCAGCGGGAACATGCCGTTCTCTGTCTACCCATTCTCCTCCCCCCTGCATCACCACCTGTGCATGGAGGAGTCCTTTTGCCCAGGGTATATTCATCCTGAAAGCTTTTTCCTCACTTGCTCTGCTCAGCTAGCACAGCAGGGCAAAAAACGGTCAACCCCAGGTGATTCCTGGGGTGTTTGGAAATGATGGATCCCCTCCACAGCCCGCCACTGAAATCAAGAGGAGCTATGGGTTCTAAGGAGGTCATCCTCTCACTGGGGCACTACCTACAGGCAAAGAGACAACTGCCACTCGCAGCACTGTGGGGTTCCCACCTCCTCAGAAAGTGCTCCAGGGAACGCACAGCCCTGGGGCACATCTTCCCACTGGGACAAAAAGGGCAAAAAACTCCTGCTGTTACCCCAGTCCCACAGCAGATCCGATAACCACCTTTGGATTGACAGCACTGCAGTTTTGGCCACAGTGCCTCCATCGGACCAAAAACCGTCCCTGCCCTCGCAGGCCACCCTCAGAGTATGTTTTCCAGACTGATCCCTCCCCTGTGTTTCCCATTGCGCCTTACCTTGCCATTGCCCTGGGCTTTCCTCCAGACAGCGATGTCCCCTCCGAGCCTTCGCACACAGGGGCAGCTCCCCTCCTGGTCTCAGCTGCCCCATCCTCTGCCTCGCTGCCAGACACAACGCCAAAGGCAGGCAAGTTAGACATGGTGATCCCTGTATCCATTGCAGAGCGCTGCTGTAGATACTACACAGGGAGCAATTCCCTGTCCCAGCTTCTCCTGGGTGTCCATGTCATCTACAGCCCTGCCCTGCCTCATGGCCAGGATCCACGGTGACAGCAGAGGCCAACTCCATGCACTGAAGCCTGAGAGCGAAGCGTCCAAGAGGTTTGTGTCGACGGCTGTAACCTTTGTTATCTTCAGGGAACTTTGGGGAGGAGGGGAAAGATCTTAGCTTTGCAAGGCAGCACCAGAAGTAATTAGTCTTTGTAATTATTAACTCCCAAGGCCTGGCTGGCAGGGATGGAGGGTCCTCAGATTAGAAAGGTAGAAGTGCTTCCAGGATCCACCAAAGGCAGGAAGAACGAAAACTGATAGTGCAGACAGGAAGCATTAGGAGGGGATGTGCTGGAGATGCTGAATCCCAGCCACTTGCAAAACTAATTTGTCACAAGGTGAGAGCGGCATGTGCTCCCCCTCACTCCCAGCCCCAAAGGACAGGCAGAGCTATTGAGGAAGCCTGGACAGACTCCGAGATTTCTCCATAACCAGATGAATGGGCTGGCCCGGCAGAGCAAAAACTCGGCACATATGACTCCCAAGCTGAGGGTTATCACACAAGCTGCCTTGAGGCAGGAAAAGCTGCTGCCTTCTCCATGCCCTCTGCACAAGGCTAGCTGTCCCCAAGGCTGTGTTGTGAAGCGTCCAAAAGTGTCCAACCCAGCAGCTGGTGGGACACAGACTCAGCTCCCAGCTCTGGTTTAAATAGAACCCAACAAACCACCAGACAACCGTAAAGTCTCAGTGCAGTTGGAAGCGCTAACCCAGTGCCCTCATTGCACTCCATGGAAGTACCTTGCCCTCTCGCACATTATTTCCCATTTACATTCCATGGAAATCACTGTCTGCTGGGTATCGGAGTGTCATAAAATCCATTTTGCCTCCTGCAAGTCTGCCAGCAAGGCACATACCTGTTGTGAAGGCCCTGACATGGTACCTCCCAAATGCCACAGGCATTTTTAGTCACCCTTTTTTCCCCTGTCTTCCCCACTTCCGCTGCCTCTGCTCCCTCGCTTGTACCCACTCTCCCCCACTCCTCTCACAACCCTCCTGCAGATCCACCTTGCCAAGCTACTGACCTCCCTGACTCTTCATCTTATGTTTCTCATCTTCCCACCTCCTCCAGGCAAAGAAGCATCTTCCTAATGCTTTCTATATCTTCTTTTGAGAGTCAGGTCCAGTCGGGTCCCTTGCTCCCCACAGCTTTTTCGCAAAGGAAAGGACCCCCCCTCTATCCTTCCTCTGGGTTTCTCAGACGTAGGGATACGCTTGTGGCACCCCATTGGGCCACCGCAGAGGTAATCCTCTGACCCAGCTCTGCATCTCCAGCCTGAACACCTCCTCCAGCACCCCAAGCAGACCCCTGTCCCTTCTGGAGCCCTTGCACACCATTCCCCAGTGATCTCCTCTCAGCCCAGGTGATGCAGCTACCTTCACATTCATAGAATCATGGAATCATTAAGGTTGGAAAAGACGTCTGAGATCATCTAGTCCAACCGTCAACCTAACACCACCATGCCCACTACACCTTCCCTCCCCAGAGTGTCCACATCTTCTTCTGAATGGGTCATAAATGAAAAACAGGGCTCAAAATCCCGAGTTTGGTTCAACCAAGGTGCAAGACCGACCCGCAGAGCAAAAGCAGCTCTCAGCTAGGACACCCTGCCCAGCACAGATGATTCCCTGTCATGGGAGAGGGCTCAAGCCTCCCCTGGGTTGGATTCAGATCCTACTTCAATTTAAAAAAAAAAAAAGAAAAGAAAAAAACAGACACAGGCTGGGAAGGGAAGGAGAAACAGGGATAATCTTAGAGCTTGGGAAGCAGGACCACACCCCTGACCCAGCAAACCCGGAGTGGATGCTAGTGCCATGAAAATGAGAATGAAAACAAATGGCCCAAAATTCCAGGATGCATCCACCCACTTGCTCCCACGCCTCTCACCTGTCCCAGCCAGCTACGCAGCATGTTTGCTCGACTCGCTGGAGGGGCTTCAGCAAGGATCCTCTGGGATCTCCGGGTCTAAGATCTTTGATTTCATGGATGGGATATGCCTTGATCACCCAACAAAGTGCAGTTCCAGGGCAATAGGGTGAAAAGATTGAAAAAGCATGATGCTCAGATCCCGACTGAGAGCCAGAAGAGCCGGGGATGGGGGGAAGACCTAGCCTGGGGCAGCAGTGCTGTATTGCTCAGACGGATGCTGCTAAGAGCAGTTGCATCACGGCACAGAGATGCTGCTGTTCCTGCTGGTTCTCAGCTGCAGACAGCTGACAGGGAGCAACCTCGTGCTCAGCAGCATCCTTTGAGGAAAGGGATCAGCCTGAACCCAGGGGAAGAGACACCAGATGGAAAAGGAAGAAGAGCAGCTGGGAACCTCAGAGTGAAAGGAGGACTGTCGCTCAGCTTTTTAGGAAGGTCTTCCTTTCTGCCGGCTGATTTGGTCTCTGTTTATCCAACCAGAAACTTCCCAGCCCTGCATCCTTCCCACAACATCTGCAAGGAGGTAGCAGGCAGTCCCCAGAAGTGACATCCAGGACCAACACATCTGGTCCTCCCTTTGGAACCTAATCCCTACCATGGTGGCTAAGGCAAGAAAAGGGGGACCTCACAAAGGACTCTTCCCTCCTTTTCATGTCTGTACAAACTGAACTGTGCAACGTCAGAGGAAGAGGGAGAGATTTGTCACCCTCCAGGCCCCTGAAAAATAAAATGCAAAGGGTAAGATAGAGACTGGCACTTGGATTTGCAGAGGGATACAGAGCTTGGCACTGAAACCTCAAAGCAACAGAGAGGTGTCGTGCTCATGTATGGCTGACCTCTCCTGGGCAAAGACATATTTAGATCTGTCAGGGAGTGATGGCAAAAAAAGGCTATGAGGTACAGTCAGTCTGTCCATGTACTGAGCTGTTTGTCCAGGATCCCCAGGCATCCTGCAGCTTGTTCCGTGCTATCCCAAATGGCTGCTTATACACACACGTGCCAACTCCGTCTCACAGGAGCAGGGAACCTAGTGCTACCAGATGGCTCTCGATTTGCCACAGAACTGGAAAAAAAACAACCCCAAAGACACTTGTAAAAAGCAGTACAGCTGGCAGGGACATGGCTTCTTCCACTAGAGCAGCAAGTTACCCCTTCCCTACGTCAGAAGAGGACATAGTCCTCAAAGAACAAAATTACCACGCTGAGCTCAAGTGCTTCGCGGGGGGCAGGCAGCACCCTCCGTGTGCCCCCAGCTCGCAGAGCCCCCACAGGACGGCGCAGAATTAGTGATGAATTCCGCAACGTAAGGGGAAGAAGTCTGGGGGTCCTCACAAAAGCACTGAGCAGCACTGCATCCTCCTTATACATTCCTGGCCAGCTCAAACCTCAGAGTAAATCTGGTCTGTGCAAAACAGCACCTCCTCAGATACTTTCCACTTTTTTTTTTTTTTTTTTTACATATTATTTTTTTATTACATCAGATTCCAGGGAAGAATGTCAGTTTGAGAGACACCCCTGATGCCAGCTGCCTCTGTGTCTATCTCAGCACTGAAACCGGAGAAGGGAAAAGGATTTCGCCAAGCTTTAAGACCCACGACGTCCTTCTGAGAAAAGCACTTGTATTCTCTGGGGGACAGCAAGGAGGGCGTTGTGCCTTTCCAAGAGCCAGCTGCAGCTAACTCAGCGCAAAGAGTGGCCCTTTGGGGTTCCCAAAGCAGGGATTCGCTTCCCATCCCAGTGACTCAATCTCTTCATCTGTAAAATGGAGAAAATGAGAATGATTCCAGGGCTGCGAGACTGAGGATGGATGTCAGCACCTCCTTGCTTCCTCCTCTGCTTCTGTGCAAGGCCGGCTTTCAAAGTGGCATCTTCCTCAAGGCCTGCAAGGACTGAGGCCACAGGGGACGTGAAAAGAGATCCAAGCCACGCTGCCACACTAGTAGCCCCCGAGTTATTTACTTTTGTATTAAATTCCACAAATATTTCATGCTGTCCTAATAGCAGCTCTGAACCACATGAGCTGCCAACTGAGCTACTCTCAGAGGAGGGCAGCAGAGTCCCCCAGATGCCAGCACATTCCTCCACAAAGAGCAGGACACTTGGGGTTTTGCTGTTTACTGTCAGTCCCCAGGGGCACTTGAACCACTCCAGCAAATGTCTCACCCGAACCATTTTTGTCTCCCTGCCATGTATGGGGATGAGGGCTCAGGCACTGAGACTCTTGAGAACTGTCTCAGCCTGCCCATCCACTAATTCCTTCTCTCTGGATACCTTCCTCAAAGGGGAGGACCAAACCATGGAACAGGGCCCTTGCGTGGACCACCTTGCCTTCAGAGAGGGTCCATCCCTGTGCTCTCCTTGCTCTTACCCCTATTCACAGAACTCTTTGGTGTTTCAAGATATTGTCATGACCCTGAGTCACTTGGACACCCTGTCCCAACCCCGTGATCCTGGCATAAAATGACCCTTTGGGAGCAGCTGCAACCTAGGAGGAAAATTTCAGGGACCTCATAGCAAGCCCAGCGCCATAACAGAGCAGATGATACAGTAAGTACACCTCTGAGGGACAAGACTGTCCTGGTCTCAACAAAACCAGGGCACCCCAGCTCCTGTCCCAGACAGATGCCACTCACACAGGGTAGCCACCTCAGGGTCTGAAACAGCACCCCTGCCTTGCTGCTGGCCCAGGGCAAGGCTTCAGAAAGGGAGGACAGCTGGGGTGTTTTGGTCCTGGTGGATGCTTCTTTTTCCACCTGAGCTGGCAGGTGCTGCTCGTGACAGTAGGCGCAAAGCTACGTGCTCCTTCGGTCAGTGTGATAAGTTTGCTGTGGCTGGGCCGGTGAGGCAACCCCGTACGCAGAAGCTTCTGGCTGCTGCTAAGAGCCCTTATCTAGTTCCACACCTTGAACGTCAGGCTCTCCCAGCGGCCTTCCATGTGCCCCTGCGTCTCCTGCCGGGTCTATATCTCACACTGCAGAAGCACCATGCTGCCTTTTCTCTTCTGCATTGCCCTCCCATCTACCCAGAGCAAGTCACCCCTGGCAGAGGGGCTCTAGGACCAGGGAGCTGCGGCACACCCAAGGATGCAGGGGAAGGACCCTGGTAAGGCCAAGGGCTCCAGGTCCATCCCTTCCCACTGCAATTATACACATTCTCCTAACGCATAGTGTGGCAGCCTCCCAGTCGCATGGCCAGATGTGGTAACGTAGTCCCATCAGATGTGTGCCTGCATCTGCTATCATGCAATCCAACCCAGAGACTAGCAGAAATCAGATCTCCAGGGTTATGGTGCCAGGCAGAAGAAGCAAGGATTGTTCCCTCCATTTGTGTGGAAAAGGAATCAGGACCAGAGGTAATCCAACACACTACAGCCCACACCAGAATTAAAACCTCAGATGCTGGCACTGAGTCCCATGCTTTAAACTATCATCTCCCCACCGTTGGCAGCCATTCCCAGGGCTGCACCAGAAACCTCACATGAGACAGATGCCAGGCAGCACCTGCTCCAGCGAAGCAGAGAAACACCACCCTGCCCTTGTCCAGGCTCAGCCACACAGAAAGGAGAGACCTACAGTTTGGACAAACTAATCCGCACTGCTGATGCTAAACAAGTGTCAAAGACACAGGCACAGAGAATCATAGAATCATTAAGGTTGGAAAAGACCTCGAAGATCATCTAGACCAACCGTCAACCCAACACCACCATGTCTACTAAACCATGTCCCGAAGTGCCACATCCACACTTTTTTTGAACCCCTCCAGGGCTGGGGACTCCACCACCTCCCTGGGCAGCCTGTCCCAATGCCTCACCACTCTTTCAGGAAAGAAATTTTTCCTAATATCCAATCTAAACCTCCCCTGGTGCAACTTGAGGCCATTTCCTCTTGTCCTATTGCTAGTTACTTGGGCACAGACCAGCACAAGAGAAAGTGCATTACTACAAGAACTAGCTGTTAATTTAATTTCACTGGAGACTTTGCTGCCTCCTTGCTTGGAAAGAGCAATGAATAAACACATGTGGCAACCCCACAGAGCCTCAGCGAGGAGCCTGGGTCTCCAGCTGCTCTTACCTGCAGGGATCAGACCTGTGCTCCCCCTCCACAGTGGCCCACAGCTGGCTGAGGGATGGAGGCCAGGAAGGTTGGAGCACACTTACGAAGTTGGGCCCAGGCGGTGAGACAGGGCCATGGCTTAGCTTAAGGTTCAGAGCAGCTCCTTGTCTCCAGGACACTGAACGTTGTAGCAGCTCAGCAAAAGCTGACTGGAGGAAATATTGGTGTTTAAGGGACAGATGCTACTACCTTGGACAACAGAGACAACTTTCCAAAGGAGCGAGCAGAAAGGAGATGGAAACACACATAAGTGTCATGAAGAGCTGTGGGCTATCCAGGAGTGCCTATGGGCACAGGGTTACTGCCCAGGAGCCTGCTGACAGTGAAGGGTGCATGCCACAGCAAGACTAACTTGGTAAGAAAGGATCTTGGTTCAGAGGCTCTTGGAAGGGACATGTCTTAAAGACCTGACAGGAGAGATGGCAGGAGATGGTGGAAGAGAAGGATGGTCACGGTTGTGAGGGCTGTCTCAGGAGCAGAAAAGGGACTGAAGACCCTGGAGAGACAGAGTCAAGGAGTTCTCTGGATTGGTGGAGCCTTGAGGACAAAGGCAAGGAGCTGCGTTTCCCAGGGTGGCATGCAGGAAAGAGCAGTGACAGCACCCAAGTGCTGCTGGAGAAGCAAGCAGAAAAGAAATTGAATGCATTGGAAGAGTCTTGGGGAGCCAGTGGCAGAGTGGAAGTTCCCAGTATCCAAACTGCAGCTGGAGGAGATGGCAACTCATCCAGGGACAGCAGAGACGGTGAGGAGTTAGAGAGAAACATTCTCCGAGAGCCAGGCAGGGCGTGGGCCAGGTGTTTCACCCACCTAAGGAGCTAGGAGCTTCCCCAGGGGAGAGAGGGCTGTGCAGCCCCAAGGGTGACACATTTTTATAGCCTTTGTGGAAAATTCCAGCCCTACTTAATCTCCTGGGGCTCCTGTAAGATTGTGACACAGAGAAAGGGACCAAACAGGAAAGAATTAGAGGAAAAATGCCTCTCTCCTGGCAGCCACCATGGCTGTGCCAGGAGTTAGCAGCAGCAGCTGCGGAGCAGCCAGCCCTGCCTCCCCCTCCTCCGGCCGCCTCTATAAACACGCAGGGCTTACTCAGAAGATTAGAAGGGAACAGGGCAAAAGACAACAGAGTCTCTTTTGTAATGAGGAAGGATTACGGCATCAAGTGACCGGCTGCAGCTCCCAAGTGGGTTTCAGGCTCCTTAGCACACCGTGCCTGTCAGGTTCAATCCCCCCATGAGCCAAGGGGGCACGAGGAGGCGGGCCGTGGCGTGGGCCACAAAGGACCCAGCAAGGACACGTGCAGGACCAAACCTCCACAGCCTCCAGCGCAGCTCAGGAGCCCATGACTGTAAGTATCTGGTCCTCCCAAGAGCAGATAGATTCCTTCAAAGATCTATCTTCCTTCTGGCCTATCTGTGACCTCCTCTCATTCCATCTGTCCGCCATCTGCCTGTTGTCCGTCCACTCTGTCCGCTTGTTCTCTGTCTTTGCAATAGTTGCTCATGTCTGTTTGCTGTCTGACGCGGTGGGTAGTGCACCTGACGCAGGCTTGTTGTTGCGGGATCTTGGTTGCTGTGGACTCCCATGGTCTGATCAGTGTCAGTTGACCTCCAGGTACAATGGTTAGTCCAGAGGGATCAGGCAGGAGGACTCAGGCAATGGCAGGCAGCGGCTCCCTGGGGAGCAGGCTGTGCGGGCGCCGCACAGGGGATGGCTCTTCCTCCCCACACTGACCCCGGGGTGCCGGTGCTGTGGTGAGTCATCTCCCACCACGTACTTCAACCCCAAATGGTACTTTGCGTGTGCCAGCTGCCGAGTGACATCCCCGGGCAGTCCTGCACAGGCTGGCAGGCAGGCAGGGAAGTGCCTTAACCATTCAGGGCTGGAGGAAAAAGCACTGGGAAAAGCCCCATATCCCCTGCCGGAGCAGGACTGCATAGAGGTGGGTGACATCCATTATTTACATGGCCAAAGCTGAAGTTTTCCATGTTTGGTAAAAAAGTGAATCTGTATTTGAATTACGTAATGAAGAGTCTCCCTGAACACTTTCAAGACCCAAAGCACAGAGAAAACAGCCAGCTTCCTATAAGCAGCCCCCAATAAATTTATGGGTGTTTGCATACATTTCTCATCTGTATAGCCCATGTGTGCGCCGTCTCTAGGGCAGTTAAAACCCACTCTTCTAAGCCTGTGCGCTGGCCAGAAATACATATGGAAACGGCATGAATGTACATGAGGCTCTAGTGAAAGGTGCATTGTGCAGCCGGGGAGCCCTTGGCCGGGCAGGTGCCAGCTCCATTCTTTCGACAGAACCAGTGAGAGGGGACTCGGGGAGAGTTACAACCGGGAACGCCAAATGAGGAGCAGCACCGAAAAGGCAAAGCCAGGACGAAGACGCTATTTGGTTGAAGTAGCCAACAGACTCTGCTCTTTTTCCAGGCTCACTGGGACCTGAGTTGTTCCCACCTAACTGTAGATCTTTCACCGAGATGCTCAAATGAGGAGCATGGACACAAACTTACCTGCCTTCAGCTGCTGCTACAGAGCAGCAAGGTCTGAATTGTCTCTTGAAGTGCTTCTTTGTCTCCATCATTCAGGGAAAAGCCCAAGGCCCCATAACTATTAACATTATTGCCTCTGTTAGACGGTAATGTCTGTGTAACATCTTGGTAACGTGTTAAAATTTAGAAATACCAGTAGTTTCACGTTGGATAATTATTTATAAACCAAGGGATCACTCAACGATCTGCCTGGCATGGATTACACTGCTCTGTTGTGTTGGTTTTTTTTTTTAAATCAGGTTTATATGAATGTGAGTCAGATTATTAATTGATGATAAAGAATTATTTATGCAGGGTTAGACTAGAAGAAGTGTGATGAGGGTGCTGCATGATTGGGAAACATTTCACAAGCCTGAATGCCTTTTTTCATCCAGTGTAATTTATTGTGCAATGTATGGTTGAAGGAGAGGGGAGACAGAGTTGCTGGAATTTGTACTCTGTGAGCCTGGCCAAACTCCATCCCTCAGTCCTCTAACAGGGAGGGCTGTTCTGCCTGCGAGACTAGGACCAGCATAGTCCAGATATGGCCCTCGGCCCAAATTTAAAGACAGCTATACTTGTTGGGCAAGTGCTACCAAAACTGTCAAATTTCCATGGGTACCTTTATCTGGATCAGTAGCAAGAAATCTCTCCTTTCTGGGGTTTTGTTTTGTTTTTGTTTTTGGTGGTGTTTTTTTTCATCAGTATTCCAGGAAGACACTTCCCAACAAGCAGATTTACAGAAACAACATATTTGAAGCAAATACTACCAAAAAAAAAAAAAAAGGGGTGGGTGTGGGGGGTAAGCAACTTTGACCTTGAGAATTAATCTTAAACAGCTGTTTTGTGGGAGGGAGTGATACATGGGCTCTGTCCACTCTGACCAACCAGCTCCACTTAAATGCTGACAATCAAACACTAGAAAGCAAGGGCTCCACCAGAAAATGTATTCTCTATCATTGTAACTGGCTCACACGCAGCTCAGAGACAGGAAAAGGATGGCAAGCTCATCAAATTAATTGCCTACCACAAATTTCTTCCTGGTTCTCTATGTCACTGACTTCGCCTTACCTGTTTTTTGATCTCAAGTCATTGTTTCTTTCTCTCTTTCTCTCTTTCTTCCTTCCGTCTTGCTTGCTTGCTGGGATGCTTGCAGTGTTCCTCTGTGCAAGCTTGCTAGCAGCTTCAACATCTGCTCATTTTGTGTCTCTGCTAGGATCTGTGATGACAGTGACATACACCAACCGTGTGGCCGATGCCCGCCTAGGCACCTTCTCACAGCTCCTGCTCCAATGGAAAGGAAGCATCTACAAACTTCTCTACTCCGAGTTCCTTATTTTCATCTCTCTCTACTTCACCATCAGTCTTGTCTACAGGTAAGCATTCTTACACCCCGCAACTAACACAGCCCCTCACTCTCAGCCTGTCCTGGAGCAGGACAACTGAGCAACACAGGATTGGGACAGTGATCCTGGTGAAGAGAAGCTGGCCAGCCACTCACCAGCCTCTGTTCACAGGAGGAAGGGAAAGGTCCTTCCTCACTGCTCCAATATGGCTTAGCAGTTGACAAATCTTTTTCTGTCCTGGGAAGTAACAGAGTTTCTCTTCCCTGAGATGAAGAGTTGCATTTGATGATTACCTACAGAAGAATAACGTGTAGATCAGTGGAGACCAAGGCTGAACTAGTACTGGAGATGGCCCACAGTGCGGAGCTTTAGGAGAGAGTTTGCCTTGTTACACAACACGCGATACCTTGGGTACATTTTTGAGAG
Source organism: Scopus umbretta (assembly GCA_013400535.1). NCBI lineage: Eukaryota > Metazoa > Chordata > Aves > Pelecaniformes > Scopidae > Scopus > Scopus umbretta. The sequence continues at coordinate 93,671 of VZTL01010895.1, forward strand.
CAGACATCAGCTCTGGGACCACAGATCTTTGATAAGGCAGCTGTACTCTGTGGCTGGTCTGGTTTTGGTGAGGAAAGACAGGGAGCTCCTCTAGCTGGTTCAATCACAGATGCAGCACAGAGGTAGGAAAGCAGCTCTTACAAAGAGGCAGGAACTCACATAAGAGCAGAGCTTAGACTGACATTTTGCAGGGTATTTAGTGAACTATGGTGCACATCCAAGCTCTGTGGCAAACCCTTGGTATCACATAGCGCTCTCCTGAGTAAGAAAAATAGGGGTGGTCCCCGAGATCTGACCGCATCATGTACCACACACTGTCAGTGACCACTACTGTCTCCTTTGGACTGGTCAGCAGGGTATTTTGGGGAGGTGGGCTGGTGCCGCAAGCTCACGAGGCCTGTTCACTCACATCATCCCCAGACTCACGGCACGGCGGTGTCGTGACTACCAATCCTTGGTTTCCCTTGCCAGACTCCTATCCCAGCAGGCCCAACAAGGCACAGACTCTTCTTTGAGACTGATGCCTCTGCTTCTCCCTTTTAGGCTGATCCTGAGTGAGAGCCAAAGGCTGATGTTTGAGAAGCTGGCACTCTACTGCAACAGCTACGCTGAGCTAATCCCTGTGTCCTTTGTGCTGGGTAAGGAGCTCTGTCTGGGAACACAGAGGGAGGGGAAAGGGACAGCATTTCTTCTCCCTGGTTTGATGTAGCTCTGCAGGCAGGCAAGATTCACTGAGCAGATCCCTCCCTCTGCCTTTGTATAACTCCTCAAGCAGAATACCTCATTCCATGTTGCAGCTGCGAGGTATTCCCCCAGCACACAGCTTGCACTGGCCAGATGGGTTTTGCCAGGAGGGCAGGCACCAAATAAACCGTGAAACCCAGACTCTAGCATGGAGATCTGAATTGCCCTCCAGGCATGTCTGCACCCATCCCCGTATAAGCGGTACCAGCCTTCCTACACATGAGCATTTACGTCTCCCACTCCTCTAGAACGGCTAATTTGCTCAGCTCACCTCTAGGTTTCTACGTGGCTCTGGTGGTGTCCCGCTGGTGGGCTCAGTATGAGAGCATCCCATGGCCTGACCGCATCATGAACTTGGTCTCCTGCAACGTGGATGGGGAGGATGAGTACGGGCGGCTCCTGCGTCGCACCCTCATGCGCTACAGCAACCTGTGCAGCGTGCTGATCTTGCGCTCGGTCAGCACTGCTGTCTACAAGCGTTTCCCCAGCATGGAGCACGTCGTGAGGGCAGGTCAGTACTGGTACTGCCTTCCGTACAACTCTGGCACCAGGCAGACAGCAGCACCTCGCTGCTGCGCTTGGGGCGAACAGTCCTGGAAAGGGCCACATAACCTCCGGAGTGGAGAAGGGATAGTGCTGCAATGTGCTCAGCTGATGTCTGGGTGCTAGCATCTGCTCGCGGGTGCTAAGCGGGTGCTAAGCATCTGCTCACACCCTAGCTCTGCTCTCCTGAGCTAGAAATCATCAACTGTTTTATGTTTTCCTGTTGCACAGCGTGCCTGTTCCTGCTGGTGGCTGGAAAGCTTGTTTGAAAGATGAAAGGTCTCTATCCAAATTTTTTTACGTAAGGAGAGTGTCGAGATCCAGTTTGTGAATGCAGATATGCTGCAGGTCACAGGGCAGCCCCAGCTGATCAGATTAGGGTAACTGTGGTGCAGCGACCTCCCTGGGAGCTGCTCACCCTGCGCTGAAAGTGTGCATGGGAAGAGAAGAGCTCTCGGTAGTAAATGACCCTGTGCATGGATCTATAGCAGAGCACGAGCAGACCCCTGCCAAGTGGTATGTTTGTCTCCTCCCCCAAGGCCACAGTTTTCCTCTGGGCAGGTGGGAATTGGAACCTCTGACCTTAATGGCTGGGCTCCTTGAATCCTCTCTGAAGATGCTCCTCAAGGTACAACATTTCCCAGTCTACTCAAAGGGAGATGTCTGCACCTGCCCTAGTCAACTGGGTTCCCTTTGCAATCCAGAGAGAGAAGCAGGCACTTCTAGGACACAAGTTATCCCATTCTCAACAAATGTCTAAGTACTCCAGGCAACTGCACCCTCAGCAGTACTTTATCTCCCTGCTGGCTCTGATCCGATCAGATACGCTGCAGACATCCGAAGTGAAATGAGTTAAAGCCTGCCTCTCACACTTCTGTAACTCAATGTTTTAACAAGAAGACTTGCCCTCCTTCTATGTGTCATCCAAAGGCTGAGTGCCTGAGTCTTTCCTGCGATTTTTAAGGTGACCACCTGAGATTTAGATGCTTTCATTTCAGACCAGATCAGTTTCTTTCTGCCTGCTATGGCCATCCCTCTCCCATCTACTCTTTTCCACCTAGGCCTCATGACGCCAGAAGAGCACAAGAAGTTTGAGAGCTTGAATTCCCCCCACAACAAGTTTTGGATCCCATGTGTGTGGTTCTCCAATCTGGCTGTGAAGGCAAGGAATGAGGGGAGGATCCGGGACAGTGTGCTACTCCAAGGCATCCTGAATGTGAGTGACGGAGGCAAAAGGCAACTGTTTGAGATCCTTGTCCAGTCCTCTGGGTGGAACTACAGGGATTTCCAGAGATCAGGCAAGGAATAGGAATGGCAGGGTAGGACAGGGAGACAAGCCTGTCCCTGGGGGTAGGATATTACATTAATTTCGATGGGAAATGCCTCCACTGCCACTCTCCAGCTTGTGACAGAACAGAGCTTTTCATGGCCGGAGACATGGTAGCAATGTCGCATACAGTAGAGGTGGGAGGAATGTGGCACCTTTCTCAAATATGGGACTGGGAGGAACCACGGGACTCCCATCTAAGCATATTAATGGGAGACACCCATGCAGCAGGTCCTTGACCAGCCTTCCTCCAGCCTTCACAGCCTCCTGAGCAGCTAACCACAGTGGCCAGTGGAGGTCTCTAGCATGCAGATGGAAAGCCGGAAGGAAGGACAAGGAAACATGTATCTGGAAGAGACCAGAAGAGGTCAAAAGCATCCCCGACAACCAAGGTCTCTGTAGAAAACTTCACTGTTGAAAACTCTTAGGTAGTCCTGGGAAGCAGGCCATGCTCCACAGGCAAGACCTGGCAACAATCTCTGCCCAGCTGCAGAGAAAAAAGGTCCAGAGCAGCTCATCCTTCCTGGTATTCATGTGCAGAGAAAGTCAGATTGTTTCTGTTGCCTGGAGCGAGATTCATCTGCCCAGAGAGAGATTTCCCTCTGGGCTATTTATCTAGACTGACTATATAGTGAGGAGAAAGAAACGGATGCCTCTGAGACATTCTTTGCCTAACCTGTTGGCTGCTCATTTTGTAAGGAGATAAATTCTCCTGTGAAGTGAGCTAGGAAGGGATCTTGGGCTCAGATGGAGACACCCAGGCAGCAAGGAGTTCCTCCAGGGCAAGCGTGAGGCCCTGCTGGTGGTCTGCTGGGATGAGGCTTGGCGCCAAGGGAGCAGGAGTCCTGGCTGAGTCCCCCTTTCCAGAGGAGGCGTGAGAAGGAGGGAATGTGCTGGAGCAATAAAGGGCAATGGGGCCAGAGAGGCTCGGTGTCCCCAGCAAGGAGATGCAAAGTTATGCTGACAGGCCATTCCTCTTCCCCGCTGCAGGAGCTCAACACCTTGCGCAGCCAGTGCGGGCGACTCTATGGGTACGACTGGATCAGCATCCCCCTGGTCTACACTCAGGTGAGAAGGGATCCCCCACACCTACGGCTCTGCTGCCTGCCTGCTACAAGGGACACCCCCATTTACACCCACACACGGGCCACGCTGATGCGAGATACACTTGGACTCCTCATCACCCCCACCTACACGCTTCGGCGTTCTCACATACGTAGCACAGCAGCGCGCACACGCCCCAGCCTTATTTCCACACCTCAGACCACCTCTACAGAAACACACACCGTCCAGGGATAACTAACCACGATGTGTGCCACACGGGTACACCGAAAACGCAGACACACGCGGATCCACGCCGGGCACTGCCTTGCAGGGAGCACATCCCTGAAGCAGTACCTTTCTACTCAGCAGAGTTGAGATCCGTCTGCCAGCAAAAGCTGCTCCAGCGGGCAAGGCAACTCCAGCGGAGTTGTGCTACGCGTGCGAGAGAGCGCGCCGTGGGCGCGTACTCGGCTGTTTAATAGCGCCCTCAGTGCAAACCCAGATGCTTCGGCGCCAGCTTGCTCCTTTCTCTCACACAATCCAGCTGCTCAGATAACACTAATGTGCTCCGCCGTGAAACAGGAACTGCTTCCATGTGTGCAGCGCTGCAAGTTAATGGGGAACACACTGGGAAACTATATTCCTGCACAGATCAGTGTCCTGCACGCTAGGAGCAAAAGCAGTATCATAGCACAGCTTTGCCCACTCTGCAGTACACAACCCATTTTTTTATAGGTGTCCATCCACAAGGCAAAGTCTGTCATTCCAGGCCCTCCGTACCCTGCCCATCATGAAGCAGCCCTGCGCTGTTCATTGCAAGGAACTGCACGGCTAGCTCGAGAGTCTTGTGATGCTGTTTGTTGTGAATCCCCTTGCTTGTTGCATCAAAAGACCACGCACGAGTCTCAGCTGCTTTTAATTTGACAAGGAGAAGTTTCCAGTCCCATGACTACAGAGAAAAGCACAAAGTTCACTGTAGCCTGAAATCTGGGCAAGCAAGCAGGCAAATACAAAAAAGGCTCAGCGTGAGGACCAGGAAGGAAGGAGGTAGTTCAGAGCTGGTGGCACTGCCAGGGTTCCCCTCCCTGACTTGGAAGTGGCCTGCTAGCATGGACTGAGCCACGAGGAGCTCGAGACAGCTTTTAGGAGAGGCCAGGGCAAGAATGAAAAGAGCTCACAGCACCCCTGACTTCAGCAGCAGAACAACCATGCAGCCATGTGTCAGTTGTTTAAGCTCTTTCCAGCTAGGATATCACGTGCTTTCTTCTGCCACTATCTCTCTGTGATGCCTACACAGATGTCACTCCAAGGACAGCATGGAATGAAATACAGTGTACATAACAGCTAAAGGGCAAAGGGCATATTTAAAGCTTTCTGCAGTGGAAATGCATCTTCCTGCAAAAAGCCTGTCATAACTGAATTCAAGGCTTTCGAAAGGCTACATAGCCAGCAGCTCTGGAGCAGCTTACCGCTCTTTGGAGTTGTGTGGGGTGGAACTGAAGGGAGATGCTGGGAAAGCAAGCCGGGAACTCAAGCTCCTCTGGTGTGGCATCTTTCCCAGGTGGTGACCGTGGCTGTTTACAGCTTCTTCCTGGCCTGTCTGATCGGGCGGCAGTTCCTGGATCCAGAAAAAGCATATCCTGGCCACGAACTAGATCTCTTCGTGCCTGTCTTTACATTCTTGCAGTTCTTCTTCTATGCTGGCTGGTTAAAGGTAAGTCCAAGAAAATATGTCTGGAGCTGGAATCTGACCCAGCTGAGGGTTTTTCCCAGTGTGTGCTCATCAGGGACCCAGCTGTGTTCTTTGGTCTACAGACAACATGCCAGGCACTGCCAGACAAATGGGAAGCCAAAAGGGGCTGAGGGCATTGCCAAGACCACCTCAGTTTCTGAGTGTCTCACCCTGGAGATCAGCTCCACTTGTCCTAAGCTTTGGTCCCGAACAGTTTGGGGAAAAAGAGAGGCAGCAGGCTACGTGCTGTGGTGGTCTTCAGTTGCAGGAGGGCTATGTGAGCCAGCGGCAGTTATCTGGGTGTACCAATGTCTCCCAGCCACTGGCAAGCCTCCATTTTTAACCCACCCCTTTTTGGGAGGAGCAGCATTGCTCCGAATTCAAGGGACACCACGCTTGACTCTGCCTCACAGGCCTTCTCCCTGCAGGGAAAAGGGCAGGTGTATGACCACGATAACCTTTGCTATGCGCTCTCCACGTGCAGGTGGCCGAGCAACTCATCAACCCTTTTGGGGAGGACGATGATGACTTTGAAACCAACTGGCTCATCGACAGGAACCTGCAGGTAAAGTGAAGGCAGGATCCTCCAGATGAGCATGACCTGCAGAGGAACGCTGAGGCAGGACTGCACCTGAGGGTTTAGCAAGCCAGTGCAGTCACAAAGTTCTCCTGCAACACCTCTGCCGCCCACCTCCCGTGCCTGCAACTGCGCGGAGAAACAGTCCCCATTACCCTTGCACTTCCCTGAGGCATCAGTGGCTCCACGTTAAGAAGAGGCCCAGGATCTCCAGAGGGAGATGGCTAGAAGAGCAGGAGAAGAGCATAAGGCTTCCCAGCAAATATGAGGGTGAAGGTGACCAGCTCAGTGTTCCCCCTCAGCAGCCAGGAGACATCCCAGGCTCCAGGAAGAATATGGGGCAAGACCTGTGCCAGGAAGAGACACACACAGGGCTTTTGGTGTATCTTTGTACATAGAGACCGATGGCAGCTTTGGTCCATGCTCTGGCACGCATAATGGATCCTGTTCATCTCACACCCTCGCTACCTTTGAATGACACATCATTCCTGCCTCTCCCTAGCTTTTCCACCCTGTGTCTGTATCTAAAACTGCCTCCTCTGCTTTCTTCTGTGCAACCCCTCTCCACCTTCAGCCCTTCCTAACACTGAGCCCTTCTGTCCTAGTGAGCATATCATTTTCCTGCCTCCTTCAGAATCACTTTCCTTCCAATTCATCAAATCTCTCCATGGGAGAGACAACCCAAGTGACAGGAAACCACACAGCAAACCCAGCCGCTTGCCGCGCTTCCGTACTACATTGCTTCCTCCTGCCTTGCAATCCTGTGTCCACGGATAAAGGCACGCGTAATGCTGCTCACCCCATGTGACGTTTCTGCTGTCCCCTTGCAGGTCTCCCTTATGGCAGTGGATGAGATGCATCAGGATTTACCCATTCTGGAGAAGGACCTGTACTGGAATGAGCCTGATCCCCAGCCACCCTACACCGCAGCCACTGCCGAGTACAAGCGCCCATCGTTCCTTGGCTCAACTTTTGATATCAGGTGAGCGTAGCCGCAGGGTGTCAGAACGCTCCACATTTACACCTGGGCTCAGGTCTTGTGCAGAGTATTATACTTGAGGAGAGCGAGCAAGCAGCAATACCTTTCTCCATAGTTTGGGAAATCTTGCTCCAAGATACTTTTAGGCTCATCCAAAGATGATAGCCAACGTCCTCCACGGACAAGGAAGCCTCTGACCTCCTGCCAGCCTCCCCTCTATATGAGCATCCCTATTGTGGAGGGCCTAACACACATCTAATGGCAATACGGGAAGAGAGGCTTGCCGCTGGCAGCAGCATTCCCTGTGCTGCCAGCCTCTCCACCAGAAACCACCTTCTTTTGTGGCTGTGTAACAGCCCATTTTGCCTTTCCCCAGCATGCAGAAAGAAGAGATGGAGTTCCAGCCCCTGGAGCAAATTAAAGAGAACGAGGAGGCAAACCACTCCACACCATTACTGGGACACCTGGGCCGCCTCCTTGGCGTCCAGTCACCAAGCTTCTCCAGGTCCTCTTCCCGGATGAACCTGCTGCGCAGGCGAGGAGACCCCACATCCCCCTTCTCCCATTATACGTACCAAGACATGGGCAAGTCTGGAAGCCCTTGCAGCATCAATCAGCCAAGGGGAGACTCCAGCTCACAGGAGCAGTGGGACAGCGAAGATGGAAAACTAAGGGAGTTTGATGCCTTCATGTCAACCCCATTTTATGAGAGACCTGGTTTCTACAGCGCTCCACAGACACCGATCAGTTCTATCCCCATGATTTTCCCTTCTAGACGCCAAGGCCGCAAGAAGCCTCCTGCACTCTCCAGCATCGCTGCATGCTCGACTTCTCTTAGGGACGTCATTGTCAACTCCTCACCTTCCAGAGTCAGCGATATATATAAGAGCCAGAGCTCCCTTGGCTCAGGTGCAAAGGAAACATTTATTTGGCCAACAGATAGGAGCAAAGGTCCTGACTCACTGGTTGTAACAGTAGAAGAGAAGAGCAACTCTAACAGTAAAAGCAGAGAAGCTGCCACCACAGGAAGTCCAGGAGCTCAGTCCACAGCATCGGACAGCCCTAAATTCCCCTTCTCGGCAGAGTCCCCAGACCATGAGAAGCAGGGTAGCTTCAAGAGTCTGAAGAGCTCAAAAGGTTCCCACCCACCCTGGCTAACCCTGGAGAACACAGCAGTGGCCACCCCCAATTCCGAGCATTCAAGTGCTTTTCACACCCCCAGTAACAAAACCCCTGGAGGCAGTGCCTCCCTCTGCTTCTCATTCACTCCCGTAACATCTCCAGTGCTGGAGAGATCCCACATGGGGAACATGGGCCCTGACACTCGCAGCCTAAGTTTAGAAGACACAGCCAGCGCTCCAGACCTGCATTCAGCAGAGGTTTCCAGGACTGTGAGAGACACTGGAAACGGAAGCACTAACACTCCCCCTACAAAAGAGCCAAGACGAGCAGAGAGTCCATCCCCCAATGACTCCGGCATCTCCCTAGCCGAAGGTGACTACGTGGGGCTGATGGAGGTGATCATGGAGACCAGTGAAAGCACGTGTGAAGAGCAGATAGATCAGTACAGCTAGAGGAGACCAAGAGGCACACCGTTCCGTTGAGATACCTGCCATATTAGCGATATCGCAGTATCTGTACACCTGGCCACACCGGCACTCACCCAAACAGAAGGGCAGCGCAGCCAAACCACCTACTGCTGGAAGACGCAGCTAGAGCCCAGCCCAGGCTAAAACCAGCACTAATGACACACTGCTACTGGCCTCGGGCACGGTAGCACATGCAACAATAATAAAGCAAACAAGAAACCCCTCTACATTTGTAGCAAGAGAACAAACAGGACTTTTGAGCGTTAGGTATTCCAGATACCCAACAGAATAGCTCAGCAGGTACCAGCCTCAAGAACCTGGAGTGCAGGTGTAGCCCAAAACAGAAGAGGAACACAGCAAGGATACCGCCCTCCTCCTCATCACAGCAAGAATTGCAGCTTGAGCTTTACGTAACGCTTGTAACAGGTCTTGTGACAAGTCTCAGGCAGGATTTGCACTACTGACAAGATATTCCAGGGAAAGTAAGAGACTGAAGCAAGTCACATCATTTGGGATGCAGATCCGTAGGGCTTCACAAAGTCACGTCTAGCTGGTGTTTTCCAGTACTGGAAAAGTAATGGAATAAGGCTGGGCGAGCGTCTGCAGTCAATGGTATTTGCCCAGCATGTTGCTTCCTTTTGATGTTCCATGTCATATCTGCCACTGACTTGACAGCACTCAGAGTTGTCACCCAGATGGTCGCAGACACCGTACACAGCTATAAGGTTTTACCATCTTCCCTAAGAAAATAAAAACAAGGCTGAAGTCCAGGACCTCCTGTTTTGTTTCCTCATTTTAGTTTCCACGCAACAACAGGAATTTAGAGAAACTGCAGTAGTTTTCCTACTTCTCGTCTTCAGAAACGGATGCAAATCTCCTATATCACGGGGGGGGAGGGGGGCACATGACAAACTGTCTACCTCCCACATGCCTTCCAACAGTCACAACTGCCTACCCTCTCTGCCTTCCCAGCACAGCTGCTAGACCTAGGCAGATATCGCCACCACCCGCTGCAGCTCCCGACACAGCGTGGTTGAGGCAGTTCCCGCAGCACTGCTGTTTCAGTCTAGCCCGATCACAGCACGCAGCTCTCAAGTCTTGATCCACAGTACATTTTCTCCACACGCCAGCGTAGTGCCATTTGTCAGCGTGATGGCTAGTGAGGCGCTAACCTCCGCCCCCTCAGTAGCCCCATCTAAATTCACAGGGACCAAGTCAGGGAGCCCAGATACTCAAGGCTCCCTTTCCTTGCGCATTCATTACAGCAACAGCTTCGGTGGCAAAGACAACTTTAGTCAATGAGCAATTCCTGCAGTGGATACCACTGCATTGGTGGGGGAAAGAAAAAAAGTCATTTTCATAAAAGCACAAAGTAAAATCTGCTCCCTCCAACTTATTCCTTCATCCATGCCCAACTTAAGACGACTCTCACAACAGAGGCTACGGAGCACAATTCTGCCAGTACAGGCCTCTTGCTCCCGAGAGAAACAGAGAAAACCAACTTGAACCAAGTCACTTTATTGGATGGAGGACAATACACAAAACACAAGAGAAAAGAAGGGTGATATTTGGTACAGAGTATGAGAACTGTTTGTCTAGATAGCTGAAGATGCATGCATGGCTGGACAGTAAAGTAGGAGTCCCACTGAAACCCACAGGCTGGCTCTTGGCAAGACTTCAGCTCTCATTGTCACTGTCCCCTAGGGTGTGCTTGTCAAAGAGGTACTCTGCCATGCCATATTTTGGTGCCCCCATCTTCCGCAGGTTGGTCACATGGTCACCCAGCTCTTTGATGGATTTCACCTGTTCATCCAGGTAGTGAGTCTCAATGAAGTCACACAACTGAAAGGGAGACAAAAGAGTTTAAACACAGGCTTGGGCACACCTTATCCCGCTGAAGCAGCATCTGGAATTCTATCAGTCCTCTCTAAGGAAAGGAGAAGATGCTGAATGACAATTTTAAAGCTGCAGAAGATACCAGAGAGGAAGAAGCCTTAGTTTTGCCTCAGCAGTGCCAGAACAAGACCAAAGTGAGGCAGACTTATCAAGACACACTTGCTCCAGGACTGCAGTACAACATCAGCTCAAAGTCCCCACTCTTACTCGCTACAAGAGGCGACAGGCAAGTTTCAGAACATATTTAGGAGCCCCCACTGCACAGCACTGGAATTTGTGACCTTGAGAATTTACACCTGTAGAATGGTCCAGCTACGTTGGGTTTTTTCTTTTTTTGTGTTTTTAAAAAAAGTCCCTCTAGCTCATGCAGGACACTCCCAAGAGTACTCTGATTCAGACATGTGCTAATGGCTTCCTGATGCTAAGAAGCCTCAATCCAGCCTTGCCAATAACTTCCACCTGTGCAGAAACCTGTGTTTTCAGACACTGTGTTCTGAAGCATCAGGGCTTTTAACATTCGGCAGAAGCAGCTCCAAATTTAAGACAAAACACCTTACAGGCATCTGTTGGTTTAAAGTAAGAACTGATCCCCTACAGAAACAAGCCTTCTCCACAGAGCTTAATAAACTTCTTCTCTTCAAGATGCTGTTCACGGGTGCTCTCTGTTCCCAAGAGCGAGAGAAGGGTTTGAACAAAGCAACGCACCCGCTGTTCTGCAAGGCAGGCCTCAGCCGCCCTAACACACTGCAACTGATCCTCCCGGAAAAAGATGGCAATAACCCCACCAAACAGCTAAGGTACAGGCTGTCACCTGGGCCCTTCCCTTTGGAAAGGCTGCACTACTAGTCCCACACCTTTTTTTCACCTTTAGTAGTGTCAGGGACACATAGCTCGCCCCCAAACCCACACAAGTAGAGACATACAAGCCCCCCCCACTGCACAGCCACATTCTCAGCTTCCGCATCTACTTACATGTGGATCATTCTTTTCAGTTGCCAATTTGTGCAGTTCTAACAGCGACTGGTTCACATTCTTCTCGAGGTGCAGGGCACACTCCATTGCAGTCAGTCCATTCTCCCAGTCATCTCGATCTGGCTTCTAGAAGGGGGAAAGCACACGACCACATTTTCCTCTAAGTACCCGCAGACCATTAGAGAGCAAAGCCAATTTAGATCAGTCTCAAAGCCCGTTTAGACCTAGCTCAGGCATTTAGGCATCTTCAAAAACTTGGCCGACACACAGTGCGCACTCTGAACAGAACCGAATGCACGCTCCGAGTCCCAGACCTGTCCCCATTCCCTAGGTTTTCCTCACGTTATGTTCTCTAAGCTTTTGTAGGCAAGACAGCTAACAGAGATACTGTCATTCTCCTCCCGTTATAACCTAATGGCTTAAACATCGGCTGCATAAGGAGGCAACAGGCAGTGTCTCAGAAACAAAGCAGTTAAGATGCCAGTACAGGCAAGTCTAGTCTTCAGCTCAGCACTGCCTGGTGTAGACTGTGTACAAGTACTCAGACTTACTAGTAAGCAACGGAATTCTCCTCAAGTGCCCATCACCTACTTTGTTTGCTGTTTTACCCGTGAAGAGTTGTCTTGCATTAAACAGGCACAACAACATTGTTTACTTTCTGCTGTTCCAAATAATCTAATTGAAGTGACTTCAAGAAAACTGTGCTATGAAATCTTGCAGCGAGCCATAACGAGCAATTGGAAACTTCAGATTTCATAGTCCCATGGCAAACAAGTCAAGAGTTCTCTACAAAACTCTCTACAAAAAAGGGTAGAGAACAGAGAAGGCTCCTGCCATTAAATTTAAGGTAGATGAACCAGTTGTGTTCTGGCTACCCTCACCTCACAGCGCACCACCTAGGGCCAGGCATCCTCTTCTCACACAGGAAGTATTGTTATTAGTCAATCAGCACAAATTATCAAATTACTACGCATCTCTAGATTTTGGGCCGAGTGCCACACACAGATCACAGCAATGCGGTATGCTTCTCTACCATCAGCTGCTGCTCCTTCTGGGAAAGGACGCACAGGGAAATTCCTCCCTTTCCAGCCTGGAGACAGACCACAAGTCCGGTTCTGCATTAGATAGGATAGCCCATAGTTCCACTCCTCACCTTGATGTCCTGCAAGAAGATGCGTCCACCCCTCTGATTTTGTAGCTTCATCAGTTTCTCAGCGTGCTCGCGTTCCTCGTGGGACTGATGCAGGAAGTACTTGGCAAAGTTTTTCAGAGCCACATCATCCCGGTCAAAATAGTAGGACTGAAAAATAAGAATTAATACGGTCAAAAGCCCAAGCCTCACTCCTGCAACCACACAAAGCCAAGTCCGTACTGTGACTTCACGTGCCTCCTATCAGCTCTACTTCAAGATTGCGAGAGTCCAAGCTAGGGCTAGCAGTAGCACTGATGACAGCAAGGCAGTGTGGCAAAACTCTTCACTTAGCAGCAAGTCAGACTTTCCTGACTAGGATTAAATTTTAACCTGTATCCCTACCTGCAAACACCAGGGACACAAATAAATGGTATTTGTGGTTCAGTTCAGAAGACACAAAAGACACCCGTTCTTCTCAGCACCATTCCAATGCCTTAAGCACAGCAGACTTCAAAAGCCTTGTCCAAGACTGAGAAGTCTTCCCTGCTCCCTTTGTTTGCCTGAGTTTGTTTATAGTGATCACAAGTCAAGATTCTGACTTGCAATACCAGTTAAGCGTGGCCAAGAACTTTAAGTACTTCTGCAAGAAAGCTCCCATGCTTCCCAAGGCTTATCAGGGATTAGACTAAGAAGTACACTTTCTACTTCTGGGGAAAAAAATAGCATCGCATTTGAAAAACAAACTATAATGCACATTCAACAGCAAATACAAGATTATTATTTTTTTGGGGGGGGAAGCTCCAAGAAAACTGTAACAGCAGTTCAAAGCCATCACACAGCTTGTTTGTTCTTTGGTCAGAGCCATTAGGCAGGATTCAATGGGAAGCTTTGTATCAACTGCCAGTTATTTACCAAACAAACTACCCGAGAATTCTCTGCTTTTAAACCAGCTGCCTGGAGGTTCACAGCAAGACACTGGTGCTTGCGTACCACTATCACCCACCACCGTAAGTCTCAAGTTACCTGCACATCAAAAGCACCAAGACTGCTGCACAGAGGTCAGAGCTGCCGTTCGGACCAAAGTTACTCCTCTTATCTATGGCTAAGAACGGGAGTCTCACGCGAAGTGAGACATGCAAGCACAGCGTCAAGGAACCCCCGGATTCCTACCGATTCGCTTCAAAAACTACAGACGAAAAACCTTGCCTCGGAGACAAGAACGCCCGAGGGAAAGGTGCCAATCGCTTCGTTAGTCAGCTCCTGCTATCCAGCCCAGCCTCAAGGGCAGAGCCGCTTGGAAGCTGCTGAGCTGTGCTGATAACGAGTCCGCCAAGGGCAACGAACGGAGAGCGGTTAAGGTGTAACTTAAATTCGCCACCGAGATAAAGATCTCACCTACAGAACACAAGCGGCCGCTCCACCCCCTGGGGGGGGCTGAGAACGCCCCAGAGGCGCGGGGGGAGGAGGAGGAGGAGGAGGAGGAGGAGCGCGGCTGCGCCCGCAGGCAGCGCCCG
>VZTL01010896.1:3706-17801 GCA_013400535.1 Scopus umbretta
TTTTTTGGGGGGGGAGGTGCGCAATAAGTAACTGTCTTTTCATGTGACCTTCCTTAACTTACTTACCTTGTAGGTTTTGAGAACATATCAGTATGTCGACTAAATTAGTGCAAAAGAACTATTGCTATTGCACTTGTTTCAGTGAATTCGTACTGATCCTGACCATTGCTAAAATGTACAAGAGATCACATGTTTCAGTTTACATTCCTACTGGACCTCATTGTAAGTTCCACTCATTGCTCGAAGATGGGCAAGTCCAATCACAAAGTCGAGGTATTCAGGCTCTGTCCTGGTAAAAACTGACTGAAAGAAATCTCAATCTCTTGCTAAAATCCCAAACCCTGTAGATGCAAAAGGGATGTAAATTTCTCCCTTTTCAAGAATGGAAATGTATACGAGACATCCTTAGCATAACTAAAGTTTCCAACATTGATTAAAGAAATTACACAGAAACTGTAGAAAACCAAACTAATCTCTGTTACATCGCCAAAACTGTTATTTTTACTTTCTGTAAATACATTCTTCAGTTTAACATCAGCAATAAGAAGTTGTTAAGCTCTTTTCATTCAGCTGAAAGTTTCTAACACCATGGGCTTTTTGTATTAACAAGAAAACACTGATGATATATTTTTGCCAAGAGAAATTAGACAAAAGACCACCAAAGAGCTCAATAAAGAAGCTGACAGACATAAATCCAAGACATTGTCATTCTGAGAGCAGTGACAAGATTTAAATATACAGCAGCAGACCCTGGGGTCACAATACCCACTCTACCTGCAAAATTAAAAGATTTCGACCTTGACACCAAGGCAGGATGAATCCACCAGCCCTAGACGGCTGGATTCCCTGGGCAGCAAAGATAAATTGTGAAACAATCGAGAGGCACGACAAAGAGGGGAAGGAGGAAAGGACACGAGGGATCTGAATTCATAAAGGCAGAACAAAGACGAGGCTCAGAAGAAGCACAGAGATTTAAAAAACTGCTCTCCTCACAAGTTTTACAAGCAAAGTTCATTTTTGCACTCGAAGATGTGGGTTTTAGCTTTAAGCTTTTCCCAGCTTTCAAACAGGTTTTTTAAAAGTTTTGTAATGACATTTCTAAATGCATCAAAGCATATGAGTTTTCATAAGTCAAACCATGCTGACAGAATACACACTCTACAGCATGAAAATTGTGTAAGTGGCTTGGAAAAGGATGGCCTAACACAGAAATCTGCTAAGCAAACCTACCACTTCCATATGAAACCAACAAGGAGCATCTCTCCTATTTTTACCACCTCTGTTGTTAGAGGTACATCATATTTCTCCTCAGCTCTTACCACCTTCCCAGTTTCATCACTTCATCTAGTATCTTTTCTTGGTTTTTTGCCTTTTTTTTGTATCACCCTTAGTCGTAACCTGTAACCTATGTATCAGCTTGCACCCCATGCTCTGCTTTTTCTTTGTTCTCCCTAGCCCACTTGCTGCTTCATCTTTCCCCTACAACAGCCGCCTGTATTTCACATGGTCCCTTTTTTTCCTGGAAAGCAACCTCTTCAAATACTTACTCAAATCCCACTCTCTTTGGCTGTCTCTCTGTTACTGGCCTCCACTTCACTGTGATCTTCTCTTGCTTTGCTGCCTCACCTTCAAAAAAAAAATTCTTGCAGCTAAACACAAAATGTACTACAAATATTGTACCTCATACAATCTGTTCAAAGACCAATCCAGGCTGTAGCACCTCAGCAAATGTGACACCCATGGTCTTCCTTTGTACTGAGATTGTTTTGCTGTCCAAATTCCAGTTTCCGTTTATGACCTGAAATAGCCATTCCTTATTTTCTTCCAAATCCTCTTCCGACACAGATGTGTGGACACAAGCCTTGCGGCATGCCAAGTGCATGGACTCATTTTCAACCCCTAAGCTATGGGATGAGACAGAAAAAGGGAACAGGTGGGAAGAGGGACTAAGGAAGGTCAGCTAAAGTCCACTGTAGGCAGATTCCTAAAAAAATACCCAAAGAGCAAAAGGTAAGTTAAATAAAAACCCAACTTATTGTTGCATTTCTTTCCCAAATTTAAATTAGCTCACTTCTAAGCCTATGCTATAATATTTTCTACTTGAGTTTTGCAAAATACACAGGGGAGCATCTAGTTCTGTGCCACGGTGGACTCCT
Organism: Scopus umbretta; assembly: GCA_013400535.1. Classification (NCBI taxonomy): domain Eukaryota; kingdom Metazoa; phylum Chordata; class Aves; order Pelecaniformes; family Scopidae; genus Scopus; species Scopus umbretta. The sequence goes on from VZTL01010896.1 coordinate 5,863, forward strand.
TTGAATAAGAATTACAGTTATACTGATGTAACTAATCTGCATTCCTTTGCAAGGTGATAGGTGTGAAATCAACAGTTGGCAAAAGAGGCCATACTCCTACTTTCCTTAGAAGCAGAGCTCCTGAATGCTTTCTCTTTCCTACACTTGAGGAAGTGGAATATCACAATAAGGCATGCAGGAGGAAATGTTAACTCAGCCTACTGTGGTAGAGGAACCAGAACCAGCACTGGCATCATCAACCCTGAGGCTTTCAAATGTGCCTACACAAATGGGTCAGGAACAAAGGATACACATGGAAGTGTGCTCCATTCCTCAAAAGCTGGGAGCATTTTTATGCATTCCCATTCACACACAGCCTGCACACCGGGACATGCACAAACATAAACAGCCCTTCTTTAGCTACATATATTTTGGTACTTGGAAGGAAATAGTTAGGCTAAATACTTGTTCCTCTGTGTTCTATCTATCTTTTCCTTCACAATGTGTTTAATATACAAGATCATGCAAATGTACCAACATATTAATTTTGATGAGATCCTGTGATGGTCTACTTAAACTGTTCAGGCTTTGCAACCTCTTACATACACTTTCGACATTGCCCAAAATCCTAGAACAAGGAACTATTGACTTAACCACACTATAGCTTCATTTCTCGTAAATGGTTATATGCTGTAAATAGCAAGTGAAGTAAGAAGTCTGCAACAGTTTCAGCTGACACAATCCACAGAGAGCATCCCTGATTTTCAGCACAAAATTATGCTTGGACACAGAACAAGAGATTTAAATACAAAAAGTCAGAACAACCAGTCAGAAAATCCTGAAAAGGGGTGACGCTGAAGAGAAATGCAATTTTTGTTGGCCTAAGAAGCTTGCTTAGAATAATTTGTTTGAGCTGGAAGAACACATAGCACCATGTGGGGGAAGAGAAAGGACTATCTAGTTCTACCAGTTTATGGCCCACAAGAAAATTCTCCTTTCCCTTAGTCACTACAGACATTCACCCTCTCAGTGCCAAGAACTCAGACTTAATACTCAGGACCTGACAAGAGCTGATGTTACTGTGGAATCACCTTAACAAGTTAAAGATGCTGAGCCAGAAACCACTCGGTAATCTGGCCTTTCATATAGTCCTGGTAACTTATTCAGACCAGGCTTGATAACCATCAATGTCTATTGCTAGTTTCAAGATAATTGATGCTTTTCTGAGCAATCAGGATGCCACATTAGAATTTGAAAAAACAACTTTTTACCATTCATTACAGCAGAGGAAAGTACGTAAATGTCATCGCTAAAAAGTTACAGACTACAAAAAAAGTTAACACCATCCCAATTTTGCTAATCATGATTTCAGTATTCCTGCATCTGAGAAATTCAGGAAGTAAAATTCATTACATCTCAGGATGCCTATACATTGAAATAAGCCATCAGTTTCTCAGACTGCTGGTCCAGTAACTTTACGATAGATACATAAATTGATGCCGTTCTAGCAAGACAGAGGTGATAAACATCATCTTCATAAAGGATGACCCCTTGCTATCAGACCAATTATAGGAAATGCTGAGCCAGTAGCATGACAGTAGCTAAGATGTTGAGCCATGTGAAACAGGAAACCTCTTCTCTTTTATCAGCCGGAGAAGTGCAGCTGAGGCTCATTAACAGTTGATAAAATGAGGATTCATCAAGCAAAAGAATTCTCACTTCATCAATTGTTTCTGTTAAAATAGAGTTAATCATATTATAGTGTTCAGCTGGTTGGCAGAAAAAGCAAGGCAGTATCATAACACAAACATTATTTTGTTACATTCTTAATGTATCATTTTGGTTTAAGATGTATGCTTAATGCCTTAGCTATTAGAATATGTATGCTTAATGCCTTAGTTTTTATGAATACTGGAACATACTGCCATTTACACATATTGTAGCATGTAACACTACTATGGAAAATCCTTGAGGCAGAACAAGTCAGTGTGGAAAAAAAGCTGGTTTTATCATTATCTTTTCACTATAAGAGGCAAAGGTTTGCATTGCCTATTTTATATTTGCCAGCAAATTGACATTTAATATTTTGCTAATTCTTTCTCCATCAGATAAGTTTCTTGGCAAAAAAAAGCGATACTTTCTCATCTTTAAATGTCAAAATTCCATTTACTTTTTGGCTTGCAAACAGTGCAGGTCCATAAAATCCAACCGCAGAGGGTTACAGAATCTCTCTAGGATTAATTATGCCTTTAATTAAATTAAAAGATTCTTTCTTACATGACCTCCCTATCAGTCCCATATGTACGTTATCTCTTCTCAGGCTTGTCTCCGAGGACAACAGACTCCCTGTTACAGAACTAGACCATTTTCCCTTTTGTTGCATCTGCCAAGAGGCTGTTTGGAATTTAATTGCTGCCCTTTTTTATGAATAATAACTGTGGGAACAGTTGTTTGTTTGACAAATATTCTATGAATTTGAATTTTATTGCAATGGTCATTGTAGGAAAAGAAAAGCAACACAGTAGGTTTTTGGTTTGTACACTTTTTAAAGGCAAGTACAATCTGCATTATAATTAATTTTTACATGTCCAAAACCAACTATTCTATCTGAATACTAAATACTGCACACATCTAATTTAAAATATACAGAAAGATCTGCATATATATTTCATGTATATATAGACACAATCACATGCACAAACTTTTTGAGAGGCTAAATATTCCTGGGAGGTATCAGCAAGCCTAAATAGATTTATACTGGGGGAAAAAAAAAAAAAAAAAGAACAAAAAAAGCAGTTATCCAGTAGATACAAAAAGAAGAGACAAACTGCAGTGGCATGCAGCACTGCATACACAGCAGGTTAAAAAAAAAAAAAAAAACCCACCCACAAATATTGTTCATTAATCTTCTTCTCCAGTAGAGGCTGAATAAAATAAACAAATCCCCGAAACTGAATTAGACAAGGTCTGATTAAAACGCAAAGCACATGGTAGAAGATAAAAGCTGTAAACAACATAATGGGGTCCTTACGTGAAAGCATGTTTGCAATACAATTTTTCTTTCTGAGCAGTTGTAGCAGCAACATCAGTTTCTTACAAGCCTGTCACAAAACATGAGGGACTCAAAATCAAACAACTGCACGCTGATGAAACAGATTCATGACAAGTAACAATCTTTCAGACCCTAGCAGTGTTTCTTAAAAGAGAACAAATGGGAACAGGTCAGCTCTCTCCCCCACACATCATCTTTTCTTAATGCAGCTTGATTCACATTTAGTTTTGTCTTGGCACACTGAGTTTTATCATAGGCAACTGAACGGGAAGGTGAGAAGTTGCATCCACCTCTCACTAAAAACCACAGAGCACATTATATTAGCTCTCTGCAGAAGTCAGCAAGGCACTGGCTTATAAGAAATTACCTGCTGGGAAGTATACTGACAGTATCAAGGACAAGGAGTGGTGCTCTGGGCCGGCCATTGCCTCCCTTCCCCCAGGAAGGCACCCACATCCACGGGAAACCTGCAGGCCCAGCACCACCAGCAGCACTGATGCAGGCTTCCGTGTAGGGTGAACAGGAGTTGGACAGTGCGGCTTCTTCCACAGATAGCAGTGAAGAAGCATGCAATATAATCCTCAAATTTAATTTTCAAGACTGGGTGCATATTGGTTAAAAATAAGGCTGGTACAAGACACAGGGATGGATGAAATCCCTCATCAGTTTTTAACTTATCTGGGCAATTTCTGTTTGTAACAGGAGTGTCAGAGTAGCAGTAAGGTTAAGCAAGTTGTTTTTAATGAAGCCTCATCATAGAATGACTGGTCTGAATATCTCAATCTATTTCTCAGCTGGGAAGTCTGTAGAGCAATGTCTAACCAGGGGAGAGGAAGCAGGGACGGGAAGGGCAGAAAACCCTGACACATGAAATCCAACCCTCTCTAGAAAAGCCCCACTCTTCAGGTAAATGCAGGTACTGCCTTGGGCACTGGCAAGCTAGTGTCCACCTCAGGATCAACTAACAGACGGTATAAATACAACAGACTGTTATCAAAAAATGATGCTCTACAAAGGAATAACATATGGAAGACTAATGTGTTTAAGAGGAGTCATTCTGAAAAGCAAAAGATAAACTTAATTTCTTGTAGATAAGATTTCTTCATTTTAAAATTAATTTTAAGATGGGACATAAAGTACCTTTTCCCAGAAAGAAGATTTTTGGCAATATATTCCATATTCCTCATTTCAAATTCTTACTCAGGACTTTGACCAACCTTCCTTATCCAAGCTGTTGAAACCTCTGCAATGACTATTCCTGTCCTACCAAGTGACTCATCTTTTAATCTACTGTGCTGAACAGTTGTCTAATGGAGTGGCATTTGCTCCTTATGCCATTAATTACCTCTGCATTTTGACTGAAATGGGGCAAAATCCCATTCATGTCTTTTCTACTATGTCTGTCACTCCAGCATGCAAATGTCACCTGCATTATTGAAAATCAACTTGACTGAGCACCAAAGGCCAAACGTCTCCTCCCTCCTCCTAATGGATTTGTTCTATTCTGCAAGAGTGAGTATTTAATCCAGTATCTTCCAGGAGTATGACACTAACTATTCTGCAATTGTTTTACTGGAAAAGCTTATCAGTTAGAAATGAGACTGTGATGTGTCCTACAAACACTAGGACGTCAGTCGTTCTCGAGCTCCATGTCCAAGGACTCCCCTACTTCTCCTCCTCACACTGGGAGGTGTTCATGCTAGATCCTGCCTGTTTTTACCATGGGTATCACACAGACAGGTAGAAAGGAAAATAAGACTTCAGGAAATGTGATTTCACCCTGCTACACATTTTCAGTTCAGGATTACTGCCTTAAGTCAGATCTTTTCATGGACCAGTACTCAAAGCAAACTCTGGTGTAACAAGCTCTCTTATTAGTCCCATTTTCAAAGCTAAGAGGAAGTCAGAAAGTTCTTGTATAAAAATTTCTTTTTCAATCAAAGGTCATTTCAATGCTGAAGTGCCATCTGTTCATGCTGTAATTATTTTTTTTTATCATTGCATATTTTAAAATTAATGTCACTAGGAGAAAAATAACAAATACATAAAACCATTTGAAAATATAATTTTAAAATGCTGAGATAATTTAAAAAATAATTTTAAAGAGCTGTTTTATAGAAAAACATAAACTATCTTTAAATTGGATTGAAAAGTGGTTTTACTTAACTTTATGAAAATTCAGAAGTTTGACCATTTCTAAACTTGAGGGATAACATTCAGCTTCCTGTTGTGCCTGATGAGTTAATCTCAGATTGCAGTAGCACACTGCGGAAAGGACAGACATGCACTACTCAAACACAACTTTAAATAAATACATATATGGAAGGACGAAAGGAAGTGTATTACTTTTTAGCCCAAGAAAAAAAGGAAAAAAAAAAAACCCAAAACTCTGTGACTTCTTACAGCCATCTGGATATCTGATAGCAGTAACTGAAACCCACAGAGCACATGATATAGCTTGGCAACCAGAAAAAGATGCTTTCAATAACGGGGTAGGGGGTGGGGGGTGGACACCACACCTCCTATTATTCAATCCAAGTGATTTCCCATCCCAATGGGGCTTCCTTTTCAAAGACATAGCTTGTCGTTGGACAAATCTCTGATTTCTGAAAACAATGGCATAATTTGAAAAGCAATATAAAATCTTGGAGCAATGGAGAGTTAAGCATTGTTTGTGTAGTAACAGTAGTCAATCCTCCTCCTCCATAAGGCTTCCAGAGGCACCCTGCTGGACTGTCATGGCCACGCAAATGTCATTTGATTCTGACCTATCTTTGTACAATACTTTCTGGAAATCATTCTAACCTTATCAAAATGCAGTGGTCATGTACTACTACACTAGGAGAATTTCTTAAGCAAAGAAAGGGTCTAAAACTATTGTCAAAAAGAAGACTTTCCAGCCCAAATATGAGGTTTTATTTTTTCCTTTGGTATAAAAAGAACAGTCCTTTTTTTAATAATAGAGGTTTTTTAATGATAAAGTTTCACATTATAGCTACCAGAAAAGCAAATAAACACATCACTTTTTAACATAAGGGAGGCATAAAAACAGCAGCGCCAGAAAAGCTAAACATATTAGGGGGTTGTTTTTCTTTCTTTCTTCTTTTTTAACATCTCCCACTGAGAGAATTATCCCAATAACCTGCAATATAAACCTCACCAGTTTCATAATTTGCCTGTGAATACTTTTCTTAACCACTGCATTCACAGATTTCCCCTCAAATCTATCTGATAAGGAAATGGCAATTCAAAAACACTACAGAAAAGAGGGAAACAAATGGCTGAAGTGTAATGCATGTACTTATTCTCATATGCTCATACTGCTACAGTTTGCTGTTCACCTAAGTTTTATTTCTAGGGCAAGTATTATTATTTTTTAAATGACCTCTGTCTGCTAAGACAGAAGAGGCTGAAGAGGCCTGTTCTCACTTTTAACATGCTCATGAAATTTCACCCAGAAGCAGCATTCAACCATAGCAGAGCCAAATTACTGAAGTTCTCATTACAGTCAAGCTGGTGCAGAGTCATGGTTGATATATGAGTCCATCACTCTCAGCATTGATTTGCAGCGCTCTCTGAATGTCTCTCAGCAGTACAGTCCCCTCAAAGCATTTTTCCCCTTCTCTCTGCTATACATCATAACTCAAATTGTCAAGTCTTATTTAAATTTCTTTGCTACATTAAAAATATTTATCAGGCAAATCATTACATTTTAGTTATGCATCTTCTTTCCCTTTAAAAAAAACAATCAAATCACAGCAACTAAAAGAACAGAAAAACAGCCGATGCAGCAATATAAAGCTCTCATGACTGTCATAACAAGGAATGTTAAAGAAAAATATTGTTAAATATTGTTATTTATTAATATTTATTAATTTATTAATAACAATTAATAATTGTTATTAAAATATATTAAAGAAAAATATTAAAGAAAAATAGATGCATTTTGCTGAACTGTTGTATTGGTTAAGAAAAGGCTTTCTTGTGTCTCCCATTGCAGACATGGCTCGTTTAAGCAGTATGGGGATCAAGGTCAACAAATCTTTCACTGAACTCTTCATGCTTTCTAGCTCTCTTCTTTATGTAGACTTACAGAGTAATTGGATCATCTGCAGGTAAAACTCACACAAAACGTATAACCCTCCTATTTCTTTTAAGATCCAGTATCTTAAAAAACACTGCTTTATTGTATACATTCAGAAACAAAACACAGTAAACCATAAAATCATTTTTCAACAAAAGTACAGCATGTAAATTCACATGAATAATTAATGACTTGGTAAAAGTTCCTTACTGGGAGAAACTGCATCAGTTTAATTCTACATAAAACAAGTTGTTAAGAAGCACACTCTTCATGGGAGGTAAGGAAACTGCGCACTTTAGCATGTTTACCAAACTTGTATGCGCCTGCACTACATCTTCAGTAGGTAATCAAATACAAGTACATCTCGTCAAAGGTGATATGTATTCAGCTGACAAACTTCTCTACTCAAGAAGGAAGGCAAAGCTAGTGTATTCATTTTTTTTTGCCTATATAATAGTGAAATAAAAAAAAAAAAGTCAGAATAAACTATCAGTATAAATTCTTGCCAGCACTGCTTACTATAGCTGGCATATGATGGTGCTCTAGCAACAAAGGCCCTAGGCAAACACACAGATTAAATGATAGGGTCTCCACATGTGTTACTGTTTATAAACATTCTCACACATGACTTTGTTTACAAGACTTTTTTTCCTTACAACTTTTGGTTATTGTCAAAGAGGGAGAAGGGGGAACAGAAAGAGAAGTTTACCTACAATTGTTGCCGCTCCATGAGAAGACCTGGACCAATGGTAACATGAGGGCCATAAAATATCTTATAGAGTAGAATATTTACTACTAATTTTAGTATGACTAAATCTAAACTTAATTTCTCTTTATAAGTGGAAGTATTTGCAGTTCAAAGGGGAAGTATTTACAGTTCAAATTCTCTCTAAAGCAAGTTCAGGACAGGACTGAAGTCATGCTCAACCAACCTTCTACTTTATCAGTTCCACCTTAAATAGCTCCATGAATATTCCCCTTAATAAAGCTTAACATTTTTTCCCTTAGTTTCAAAAACTCCCTTGGCTTTCTCCAGCCATAAACCATCTCAAATCCTAGTTCCTCTATAGCAAGCATAATTTTTTTCCCCACCACTTCACAATTCCCAATTAGTACCTTTTCTTTAAAGGAATCAGATTTAACAAGAATAAATTCTCAACATCTGGGTCACTACACTTCACTCAGAAATATCAGTATGGTCAATGAGTCTTTTATGAAGAGACATTCAGAATCAGATCTTGAAATCACTTTGTTTTTCATAATGTAGGATTCCTGATGAATAATTTTAAAAACAGGAAGAATGCTCTGTTATATGAACCAAAGGCAAACATATGAGATCAGTTAACTTACTGAAAGGTCACCCACAAATTAATTACAGCAGAAAGCACTGAAAAACAAATGTGCTAAAAACAAATGCAACTGTAATTCTGAACCATCAAGATACAGCCATGCCTGAACTTAAAATTATGTTGCCACCTTCATGCCTACTTTTTCATTTATTACTTTCACAGACTTTGAGACTGCTAAATTCTATGATGTGCTTTTCTACCTCGCACAGATAAGGCTTTCTTTCTCTGGATTAGTTTTAGCGGGTTCAGACCCTGAACCATCCCTCTCTTTTCGGTCAGTTGAGTGCCAATGCTGCAGCAAAGAAGATGCAACTGCATGGTTAAGGATGACAAGAAAGGGAAACCACAAGTATCCCCACTTCAGTTTGATTTACACAGTCATGGAGTCATGCTCTCAGGTATAGACTGTCCCTACAGATAAGCTTTATCACCAGAAGAGGTGAACATCTTCTCTCCCTTTACTCTCTTCTAGGATCTCACAGTCCCATAAGTGGAGGATGAGACATTTCCACTGGCTGACAATAGAAACACTCCCCCCCACCACCCTTTGGAAAATTAGTTTACCCTATCATCAGTGCTTCACAGCTAGATCAGTTTAGCATTAAGGATGACAGCACCACCACACTTCTGCTCATTTCCATTTCTGGCTTGCTTACCTGGGATCCAGTCACATAAAATTCACCAAACTACCAGCAGAATAAATATTAAGTAGTTTTTCCATGATAGACTTCATCAATCTTTCAGCACTTCATGATTTTACAGTCACCTATGAAAAAGTCAGACTCAAAACCAAAGTCTTGAAGTGACACCACAATGGTGATGTGAGTATAGGCTCATCTGGAAACATACACTGATAATTAATCCCTTTTGAGCAAAAGTTGTTTTAGTCCTATAACAAGATAATTGAAAACTGTCAATTCCACTCTGATATAATTAAACTACATTAGATCAGTATCCAAAAATAATATTCATTTGGTAGCTGACTGGCACTTTTTATAATATCTGCCTTCATCTGAAACCTCTTGAGATTCTTTCATTATAGTGAATGCATTAGAAATCTAATTGAAAAATGTGCTTTTCAACAGTTTCACTTTGTTGTTTGAGATTTAGAAATAAGATTGTGAGTGCAGACTATAATTTGGTGTCTCTGCTATATCAAAATAATTGATCGTGTTTGCTAGAAACACAAAAATCAATACAGCATGTATAGATTGTAATAGACTAGAAATATCAAAGTATACTTTTTATCCATAACAGCAAATAAAGTTAATTCAGGTAGTACAAGGATTACCTTTTTTCTTTTTTTTTTTTTTTAAAAAAGAAAGAATGCTCATGGCAGGGCAACACACGCTTTCAATTGTCTATCAAGGACTGATTTCAATAGTCTATTTTTCTCCTACAAATCTCACTTTTTTCTGGTGTTTTTGTATGACAGGCTGTATTGCATGCTTCAGAATATCCAAATTTGGGAACACCACATTTTCTGAAGCACCAACAAGAAAATAAAATGAGAATATGGGATGATAAATAACTGGAAATAAAATACTATCTACAAAGAAGCTGGCATGGGTTCATTCTGGAGCCTCTTACGGAGAATGAAATGAAAATGCTACAAGGTCGGTGATAAAAAAGGAAGACTGAAGCAACAGCCGGGGGGAAAGGGTCTTATTTTACCTCTTCCTCTTTTTAAGGAGTCAAATGCAGATAAAGAGAGGTCCGTGTCCAGAGGGATGAAGTGGTAAAGATAAGGAAGTTATTTCAGCTCTTTGAATGAGTTTTGAATAGTTTGGAAATGTACAAAATCTCCAGTTCCTCCTTTTTTAACCAACGAAGCTTACCCATCCTGATCACAAATATCGTTTCCTGTGAGAAACCAGTAAGGAATTCAAATGAGGTGTCACAGAGGCATCCACTTTACTTTCAAATTTCGTTTTTCTTCTTCAATTGTTTAATTTAAACATACTACCCAATGAACTCCGAAAGTTACAGAACCAACTTACGTTGCTGAGGACTCAAAACATTAGGTAATGTAAAATCCAAGCTATTATATAATTCCAATTCTGTTTGCTTTACAGAAGTCATATACTGCTTCTCAACTATAACACATTTTTCCTATGTGCCCTCTCATAAAATGCATTCACATTGAAACATATGTAAGAAAAATCATTTAAATGTTACTAAGTGATGTTGGCTGGTAGCACACAGTAGTACTAAAAGATATTCCTGCATTTTTATTTATGACTAAAACCATCAGATAAAATATTTGATACAATATGTGATTTGTGGTTAAATACATATTGCCTTCCTTCATAAACAAATATACACGGGAGATTAAAAGAATGAAGTTGAAAGTATTTAATCCGGCAATGTTTAATGAGAAATACAAACATTATTGGGGGAGAGGTATCTTTGTTTTTTCAATCTTTGGGTGTGCTTTTTTTCATGGTCACATTTGTACCATTTTCAGATTTNAAGTCAACTAGGCAGAAATGTCATGGTTTAGACAAGTTGTACATCCATAACTGTAAGGACTATACTTCCAACAGCTACAATATCATAATTTGGTTAGAACTTTTCTTCATATTTCATTATAGAAGTTCACAAGTTCACTTTATGTGACTACAAATAGCAAACTGTTTACTTCCTCACTTGCTAGAAATTAGTGTTGAAACTGGTAATACACGGTATGAAATAGCTGGAATTGCTATTTCATAAAATGTCAGAGATACCTGGAACTACATCAGATGTCTGCCAGTGCTCTACTCTGCATTGGCCTAAAGGAATAGTACCACTAAGAAATGAGGCTAGTTCAGTATTTTCCACTTTTAGGCATCAAGTTTCATCCCTATAATCTATAATCAAGCAATGCATGAAAAAGCCTTAGTAAGCATGTGATCAGCCCAGTAGAACCCTGTCATAACTCAAAATTTGAAATACATGGCCAAATCCCACAGCAAGTACAAACTGGCACATTAAGCCTTTTTGTCCTCCCTGAACTTTTAGATCTTCTGTGACTTCTGACCATGTTTTAAGCATCCACCATTGTTCACACCCTACCTCCTAAAACATATTTTATGAGAGCATTTTTCACCAAAAAGGAGAAAATCAAATCTGAGGGGCAAGGGGTTACCCTGTGTAGTTTAAGAAATAAAAAGCAAAACTCTGTACTATGTCACCATAAAATGCACGAAACACACATTCATAATACTTGCTACACTGGTCATGTCTTACAGGGATCTCATGAACTTCAGACAGAATATCAGTATTGGAGCAATTGCAATCACTTGTTCAGAAGGACAAATTGAATTGATCTGCATCCATATAATATGACACTTTAAAAGAAGCATTAGGTACTGGCAAACATAAAGAATAAACTGTTGACATATAAACAGTTCCCAGCAGAGGGTGAACATATTTGCTTTTAGAAATTCCCATGAGGTAGCTACAGAAAATTGCAGCCTTCCTCGCCAACAGA
>VZTL01010896.1:17824-40163 GCA_013400535.1 Scopus umbretta
ACAGTGCTAAGTTTTTATGCCACTCTTCAATTCAATAGAAAGATGTAACTGGTAGGTCTGAAACGAATTGTGGTCAGGCACAGTCTTACTACGCTGATATCATATAATCCTTTCTTCTGTCAGACTGTCTTGTGGAAGAACAGAGGGTTGCAATCATTTCTTCAGGCTTGAATGACCTATGTCTTTCACTGGAGCTTCTGACCTTGTGCATGAACATGGCCAGAAGTTGGACCAGATGCTGCTGAGGCAAAACTGAAACACCACCAGAAAATTGTGGAAATCAATCAGAACAACGGGAGAAGATTATTTCAGTGCTTTTGTTTGCCAGCCAGTCCATGATTTCTTGTACAGTGGTAACAAAATGTAATAAGAGTACAGAGCCTTGCTCTGAGGTAGAGCAATGGAGGCACAGTGCCGTGGCTTCCAACAAGACAGAAACCTTCCTCTGCCTGGAGTACATACATGATCGGTCTTTTACAACACCTCATAAACAGATAATACAGAGAAATCTCAGAAAAAGCCTAACTTTCAACCAAGTGATACACATGCACATGACTGTTTTGGGGAAGAACTAAACTCCATTTCTTTTCATACAGGATCACACCTAAATTCATTAATTCTTGAGACACTCCTATTCAAATGGATAGCCATAAGTTGTAAGCACTGCTTCTTCTATTCCTTCAAAGAAATCTGTAAGGAAAGACAGTCCCAGTTATTTCATTGCTACATTTACCCGAGACTGTCACATGAGGAACAGATTACTGTAACATAATCCAGCCACACCACACGAGGCCAGCTAAAAGCTGAAGCGAGTGCAAAAACCAGCTGCTTGTTTAATTTTGCTATATGCTGGCAACACACTAAAACTTCTCTATAGATTGGCCTCCAGCTATACATTGCTTTTCAGATGGCATTTACTGTTTTAAGCTCTACACAGGTTACCATCTGCTTACTGGCAAATATCCAGCTAACACTCCAGCCAATATCACCCGTCTTTAAAGAAAAAGCATTAATGATTGGGTGTTTTCCATGAGATATCCTTGACTCCAGAGCTCACTTCTCAGCAGAAGGCAGAGCCTGCCAACTTTACCAGCACCACCTCACACGGGAAGGAGTGGTGGACACAGGGCTTCTAATGGAAATTGGATAAACATCCTTGTGTGAGACTGTCAAGGCTTTCCTTGGGATGCAATGTGAAGATATAGTGTATTTTTTCAAAAAGTAGCTGGAAACTTTGCCTGTTAGATTTTTAAAAGGAATAATCTCAAACATATATTCTTGCCGATGCTCCCTTCCACTTCTAAAAAATATTTCCATTTCTATCAGGACAAAAAGCTACTTTTTAAAAATTGCCTGCATAAAATGACTATACAGACATGGATTTATGATAACAGAGAATTTTCCCAGACAATTTGATTATCAGGAAGAACATCAAAAGATTACTTATCTCCAAATATGACCTCAGCATAAATTTAGTCAGTCAACCACAAAAAATGAGGATACTGTATTTTTGAACTTGCTCTATCTCCCTCTGGCAGTCTCATGTCTACCAAGAAATTGTGCAACTTCTTCATATTTAATCATTTCTATGATGCCAAGATTTGCAAGTTTAAAACAAGCTTTTATACAATTATTAAATATCCCTTTATTAAGCAGTTTTGTGACTTCCTATAAATGTAAGCCTATAGAAGGCTTACATTTGCACAACTCCATGATTTGCTATCGTAATAACTGGAAAAGCAGTTACTTAAATATTTTGGAGAGTCTTAGCTCTTTTCATTTACTGGAAGTGAACATTTGACTTCATTCCAAATAAAACATTGTAGACAACATCTTCATATAGTTGTGCAAGTAAATTGCAGCTAGTGTTAAGAGTTACAAGGAAATTGTTTACAGGAAAAATATTATTATTAAAATGCTAATGTAATTTTAAAAACAACATCTAGATCAAGATAATTCATAGTATTTCTAGGACTATAATCCCCACAGAAATGTTAGTTTGCTGTTCTCCACTGTAAGATACCATCTCCATGCTCTGCCCTCAAGTGTACATAACATGATATGAAAAAAGCTGGATACAAGGGGACACACACACAACCACACATACACACCCTCTGCTCTTCATCGGTACTCACTGTTGGTCCACTCAACAGTACCCAAAATTAAATTTTTAAATCCTAGCTAACACCTTAGTGTCCCAGCTACTTTTGCTATGGCACACATGACATTTTGGTCTTCCTAAATTGGCTCTCAAACACTTCTGCAGCTTTATGAGAGCACAACAAGAATGTTTTCATCTTGCCTATAACAACACTTCTGACAGCAAGCAAATCAAAAGCCTACCCAAGTTTGCTAGGATTGCTCATGACAAATCTGTATCACATGTTTTGCTGGAACTGTCTACTGAAAATCAGGAAGTCCAGTTATTTGTCTGCCTTAGAGGGAAAAGAGAAAGTAATCCAAAATGTTTTCAGGGGAATTTGGAATGTACACTGAATATTAAGATACCTCAGACCAGCTATGGGAATAGGAACTTCTTTAACTCTGCAGTCTTCAATTTATCTTGAAATTAGCTGTCATTTTATCATTACCTCAATTTCTCAAAAAGATTTTTAATGCTGAGTCTAACCTTAAAAAAAAAAAAAAAAAATCTGTACTATCATGACCATGCATTTCAAAGGAAGAATACCACAAAAGAGACTTCAAAAGACAAAGTACAAATTTAAACGAAGAAATTAATTCCTGTTTCCTCCTTAGTCTATATGGCTCTAGAAGTACAGTGAACAGAATTTCTGCTGAACAGAGGCTTTAGAAGGATCATGACTTTCATATATTTATTTAAAAAATAAGTAAAGAACTGCTGAAAAAGAGTAACATTCCTATTGTTTCTGAAGAAGCTATTAAGTTAAAACTTTAGCTTCAGGGTGAGTAACATACAGCTTCTGACCTCCATGTCCTTGCTATAAAGAAAAGTAACAATAACATTGTCAAACTCAAATAAAGACCGTAGCATGAAAGGTCTTCCAAGCGTTATGAAAACACTCAACTGTAATAAGACACAGTGATGTGGTAATCTGGTAGCTGGGGAGAAGAAAGATTCTCTGCCATACTAGCTTTTAAAACAGAAGACAAGGTTTTCTACGTACTGCCTAGCTTAAATAATTCCTGTTGTTACAAAAATCTTTTGCTTTCTTCAACTTTTTATTTGCAAGAAACTAAGGAAATGGAAACCTTTAAATAAATGAAAACATATCACCTTCTGCCTCTCTTTCACCACAGAAATAGAGTAAGATTTTAGTCTTTACCCTATAAAAATCCCTGTAAGATTGTCACTTTAAGCCCATAAGCAATTTCTGTTACAGTAAGAATATGTGGGTTTGGCAAACTAAAGATGCAATTTACTGGGTAACAACAGGATGCAATAAATATTGGCTGCATTGTAATAAAAGAAGCTTGGTTCTATGCACTTTACCAAGCAATACAGGTCATTCCAAAGAATGGACCACTCCCTAGTCTTTAGTTAGAGTTTGCAGATGATAATAATTTTATTAATTTTTCCAAGCACTGACAAAAGTATTGAATAGCACACGGTCAAGAACCTATCCATGTGAGTGAGACCTCAAAAACCAATGTCTGTACAGTGAGTATTTTAAATGAATGCTTAGATACCTGTAAAATTCTACAAAGCTTTGAGCTGGTATGTGATTTATTTTTTTCTTAATTTAGTTGACCAAAAAAACCCCAAAAATTCAAAACTAGCTTATTAGCTGTATTATCTTTCTCCACCAAACATGTAAACTCATAAACAAAAAAATCATTAGTTTAACAAGAATCTATTTTCCATAAGGTCAGTCAAGACTGATTTAATTTTTATCCATATGTTGTCTTTATTGTGAGTATTTGTATTTGGCAACGGCATTATTATCAGGACAAACTGGGAAATAACTAATGCATGCTGAACCTTTTCGTCTTAAATACTGATTGATGTCATCTTTTGTCCCGTTTTCAAAACGAAAAAAGTGTACAACGGCAGTTCCTAATGCAAATTATTACAGCTGTTCACTGAAATAAGCAAAGCTATCTGAATTTATATCAGTTAAAGATTTTTCATATGGTATGGAGATAGCATATTAGAGTACAAAAATGACCAGTGCACATTAATAAGGATAAAGATTTACAGTGATCGCTATAATTTCATCCCTCCATTAAATATCCATCCTGTATCATAATGTGACCTATTTAAAATATTTTTAAAGCATTTGAAAGGCATAAAATTTAATTTCACTCTGTCAGGGAGTTTCAATTCTTATTCCTATGAATGCGAGTCCCAATACAAGTAGGTATATCAGAATTCTCACCTTAAGTTAATTTTTCCCCTAAATCCACTGCCAGAGGTTAATCATTTGAGTTCTGTTCACCTTTTTCTAGCACACTAATAAAAGCAACTTCAGGAATCTTATACAAAAATGATCTTTTAAAATAAAAAGATTTGTGGAAAAACCCTGACATTGAGAATAAGGAGAACTATTGGCTATTTTACTTGCAGGTATTCTTGTAATGAGCCACAGTAGGTCTCAATTAATTCTGATTTCAAATCAAGATAACAAATTAAATATTATAGAGTATTTCTGCACCAAATGACACTAATGGAAGAGGTGTAAAATGGAGAAAAAAGCAAGCAGCCCAAACTAGGTATACCAATATAGTCAGAAGATGGTGTTAAGGTTGTGTCTTATGAGCAAAGCAGGGTTTGGATCAGGAATCGGTGTAACAAAATAACCATTTCAAGTCAGACCTCATTGCTTTGCTCACTAATATGGAAAAAAAAAATCATTCTTCCCTTCCTTTAAAGTGTGTTTGAAAAGGCACAAGGAGTTCCAGAAGTAGGCAAACAGACCATCAGGTTTCTATTTTGATAGAATAGGATTAACAGATCATCATTTAAGGACGGCTATTCCAGGTCAAACCAAAAGTCGATGTACAGCACAGTATGATGTTTCTGACTGGCCCGCACCAGATTCTTTGCGAAAAGGTGTAGTAACAGCACAGCCATAGAAGGATCTTTCCACTGATATATCCATCCCAGCACCCACTGACCTCTGCCTTAGGAATTTCCTGAGCCAAAGGCTGTATTCATCTTAAAAATGACAGTGAATTCTTTTTCAAATCAGCAGTCACACCAGTCCAAGACATGACAAATCTGATGTTATCTTCTTCCCTCAGACCTTACCTTTTGATCTCTCAACTTCTTACACGCAACTAATGGTACAACAGCAACCCAACATCAGAAACACAGGATGAAATGGCTCCCACAGCTCCACCCAAATTACAGAAGACCCATGAGGTAGAAAGATCAGATCAGCCCGGCCAGATAGTACCTCTGATGAGGGAAAATGCTCCAAAGACCAAGGTAACAGCTGTCAGGGCAGACCTGCCAGCCCGTAACTTGTCTGTAGCTACCCAGCATCTTGGATCCCATACATATGGACCAAGAGTAAATAAGTGAAAAAACACCAGATGAAAGCCTTTACTCCTCCTCTTATACTCCCTCTCATTCTTGTTTTCTGTCTCTTTTTTCCACAGAAGGGAAAGCGAGGCTCAGACACACAAATAAGCTGCCATACTTCTGCATAGCTCAATCACAGCAGCTCTGTACAATTGCTCACCACCCCAAAGGTCAGGTGAAACACAGCTGCTTAATGCTCTTCAGGGGATGCTCTCAGTAGCTGCAGAGCATGGCCAGCACCTGGCCAACACCTCAAGACTCACCTGGGTGCCTGTGCCCTTACCCTGAACTTGCAGCCAGACAGCAGAGGTACCCTTCAGCCAACAGGAGCTGTTCAACTGCCTGAGCAACCTTCAAAACAACCCATGTCCAACAATGCAGAATCAAAGTCCATCAGGCCTTTTAGCCTGTCTCCAAAAGTGGCCAACAGCAGGAGTCAAGGGAAGAATACACAAACAAGACAAGCTTGGGTGAAATTATTTTATATACTCTCCAAGGCTTCACTGATTTGCTTCTCAAGGACATTGCAAGCCAGAGGTGGTATTTTTATACTATCAATGTTTTTTTCTTCCATAATTTTAACCAACAGAAATTATCACAGATCTAGTAATTCCACTGTTATAGGAACACAGAAACAAGTTTTGATTATATGCAATCTTATCTGTAAGTATAAATAATTACAAATATTCTATCGTGTCTCAGAATCTCATAAATCTCTGGTTTGTTTAGTGTAGTAACCAAGGCAGGGAAGATCTCCATATTCAAAACACTGAACTGTGTAAGTGCAAAATCCTACTACTTTTTTAAAGGTCCTTGTTAAAACCATTGTGATAAGACTCAAGCTTGTTTCGTGCTAAATGCTCGATAAAACGCAACTATGACTGGAACTCGGGGCCTTTTCTCACTGATCTGATCTCTCTCTACCTGAAGGTAATTGGAAAATAGGAAAAGGCCACCTACCCTTCTGCCTTTCTTGCTCCTTTTCCACAAGTCAAAGAATTTCTTGTTTTTCTACTCTCACCTTAAGAACAGTTAGCATTTTCCTAATTAACATACAGAAAAAAGGTTGGAGTCAAACAATGAGTTTATTTTTTTCAAGTTCAAGATTGAGGAAACACCAATCTTTTAAATTATAACAGTATTTAAAAAAAAAAAAAGTCAATCATACTGTTAACATGATCAGATCACAATACACTGACTCAGTTCAGCTTAATTTATACAATGTTAACGGGCCATTAGAGACACCAAAGTTTTGATGTGAACTAGTCTTACCCCTTTCAAATTGTTTAGTAACAGCACAAGAACAAGCAGAGTATCTCTTAACAAAGCAGTTTCTGGAGGCAGCATTTAAACACCACTCATGTTATCCGAAACAACCCAAACTGGCCTGCAAGAATTGACATAGACCCATTTAAATAAAGACAAACGAGCTTCAAAACTAATCTATCAAAATGGATTGTGTTTAATCAAAAAAGGCAACGTCGCCATCAGCAACATGCCTTTAAAGAAAGCCAAAAAGTCTGCCAGCTTTTAAGTCATGCACAGTAATCTACTGCATCCGGATTTCCAAGGGCAGTCCCAAAGCTACAATTAGCCAGTAGTCACAACTAGTTTTCCTGTCAAAGCCAAGCCTACAGAGAAATACCAATTATAATAATTCTGTATTGAGATTATTCTTCACTGTGTTTTCTAATCCTAAATCAAGCAAATTTCAGAGAAATACTGAATGCCAAAAGGGATAAAAACATGAACAATTCAATCCTAGATCATGTCACACATGATCAACATTTCCTGTTTTCTAGCTCAGCTTCCACTGAAATTCAATAATATATTTTAGATTATAAGAAAGACCCACTAAGTCTTATGTGACTTCTGTGACAACATGCTTTTTAAAGGGCAGAAATAACTCCACTGCACCTATAAAATTCATGAGGGATTTTGCTGAAAATTTCTACATCGGGTCCTGCCTGGACTTAGCTGCTAACACTGTCTTCACAAAAGCAGTTAGCTGATACCAAACCACCGTAAAGATAAATATCATTTTTTATATCTTGTTCTATCTCCATGTACTGGTTTCTTGACACACAGAGGGTAGCATTTAGCCGAAGAGTAGAAAGCAGTTACAAACAATGCTAATATTATTTACATGATGGATTTTCTGGTAATCCAGTAACACTGCAATGAGAAAATAAATGCTGTAGTGATATGTCTTTATTTTATTTTCAACCATATAAGAAATCCCCTTTTTTAACCATGCTCAAGTAACCTTTGGATTGTCTCTTCTGCTCTTTTCAATCCTTTCTAGCCCGTAGGAGATACTCCTGCCTACAGATCTGTTCTGCTTACAACAATGCTTTCCTGCAGCCAGCAATTCCCACAGGACGCGTTTCTGTATGTGTGGTATTACCCAGCTTATTCAGACAGACCCAAGAGAAAGTCATTTAGATCCAAAGAGAGTGCCAGATCTCTCCTATAAGAGCAGCAATACTAAAGCTGTTTTTGAAGCTTAAGTATCACAATGGCCCTCTTTCTCTTCTGTGAAGAAGATGGTGTGTTTCAGCTGAAAAAACCCCATCGATTTAAAGTCCTTGGGAATTTTTCTGTAATAAACCCATCACTCAAAGTATATTAGTAAAATCATCCTAGCTTTGACTCTACATATGTATAAGACAGAACTGCTGGAAAATTATAAAGATTACTTTAAAAAGCTTTATTATTTATTTCACTGCCATTGACCTATTAAAATTTCAACTCTCCATTTGCCTGGAAATAAGTAACAAACAAGTACTTTTTCTATTTAATTGCAACAATCTTTTAAACCTAGGCACTCCCAGATCCTTATATTCAAGCAAGTTCTAAAAATCCCAAAAAGCATTCATTTATTAAAAGAATTTTATTCAAAGTATTTTGATGTAATCCAAAAGCTATTTAGCTTAGACAGGTGGGCTGTTGGCAACAACTGTTGAAGCTTAACATGCAAGATAGCAGGCACAGAGTTTGTCTCACATTAGATGACATAAAAGGTAATTGCTTCTTTTAACTTACAAACTACTAGAAATACATGTGAAATATTTTTTCGTAGGTAAAGTCCATTAATACAAATAACCAAATCGGCATAACCAAATTCTGTATACAGGGTGTCTTTTATATCACACGATAGTTATAAATGATGAACCCTAGCTCAACTTTTTTAAACAGTGCATTTTCGATTCTTTATGCTTTTGCATAGAAGTCTTCAAACTTATTTCCCAATATTCAGTCACAGAACCACAAAGTACTCAAAAAATGAAATGCGTAAGAGTTAATTGGGGCAATGTTTCAACCTCAGCCTGAAGCAGTAAATAAGCACATATTCTTCTGCTGCTTTTTCTTTCTCAAAAGAAGCTATCAGTGACAGCTTCCTTGGCAACAAGACACAAACACATAACATCACTGATTCAAACAGCTAATCAAGGACAGATGTCTCAAGAGACTATCAGAGCAGCCTTCTGCATTTCCAAGCATGTCTTACTTTTCTACAACTAAAAATACCCCCATAGCTAGGAAAACCAGTGGCATTCTGAAAGCAAAAACATAATTTGTTTTCCAGTGCATCTTTCTATATTTTAATTAGAGGTTCCCTCCCAGTTGAAAAAAAAGAGCAGAAGCATTTGTCACAGCCATATGGAAGCATCAGAGAGCAGAAGTGTTTTTGTGGGAGATACTTCTAAGGTAGTTTTCATCCTAACTTCCAAAGTACACTATCACTTATGTAAAGATGCTAAATGCCTTAACTTATAATGAACACATCAATAGTATTTTCAAAATTATTTCAGATTGTTCTGGCATAAGATCAAGCTTCATGACAGTTTTAAAGGTCTTCTCTTAGGGATTCAAAGTTCCCAGGTTCAGATATAGTCTTCTGTATAACCCACACATACAGAAGTCTTGTGTGATCCGTAAGATTCCAGTTTCATTTACCTAGAAAAGGAATCCTACATCAAGTAAAAACTCCAAGCAATCTTGATTTCACTTACCTTTCTTTTGCATTAGAGCACATTCCAGTTACACTGGAAACAGTGATCACTGAAAGCTTTTTATAGCATAAGACTATGGTGTAAGATTATTTATTAACACTATAATAATAGCAGTGCTAATTAATTCATCCCAACCTATACCAAAACAGCATAAACGACTCTGCAAGCGTTAACGATTATATCGCAGTGTACATCTCACACTGAACATACTTATATTGTGCTGAACGTAATTCAAATACAACGCTTCCCGGGACACAGAAGAGCTAAGGCAGATATGTGGAGGTAGATTGACCTACTAAGACAGAACGGCATGTGAGAGGATGCAGGCAGCTTCTGGCAACAAATCAGTGTGGGAAAAAATCAAATTTAGTTCCCCATTTGTTCCTAAGCAGCAATGAGTACATTCGGATCTTGTCCCTGATCCCGTGAAATCAATGATGGGACTCCTGATGATTGAATCTCAAGTTACTGTAACCTCAACACACAAGGTTTAACAAAAGACCACACAGTGGGAATGGATACTCAAGTCAAACAGCACATACATGCCTGGGGCACACGGTCCCAGGACAGGCTTGTGCCTCAGCACATGGGAGCACACAGCAAAGCAAGGTCCCTGGATACCCAGATGCAGCTGCAAGTTGTGCCTCCCAACAGGACAGCCCTCCAGCTGCACAGCAGCACCTCCTCCAGGACCCTGCACAGGAGGCATTAGTGGACTCCCTAACTTCGTCTGCATATAGCACAAGGGGTATGAGAAGAAGAATATTACACTTTAAATGCAGGAAACGAATGAGCCTCAGTGGTGAAGCATGGAGCAGATGGCAGAACAGCATGCCCTGGCACATGAGACTGGAGGGTCCATCTCAGGGAGGTCAGATTCTGAACCTTATTTTGTGGGGTTTGAAGATGCACATAGTGCATTACAATTGGTGATAGTTGCTATTGCTTGTCTTTTGTCAAGAAGAGGCTATGCTCAATCCTGAGGAGGAGAAAGCCTGTACAGGTATAATCCAGTCTGCCAAGGCCAATCTTCCTGACTAACATTTTGGAATGGTTGGACAAAACCAAAAGTTGCAGAAGTCACCGCTACCTCTCAAAATTCAGAGAGACTTTTAAAAATCTTTCAGGCATTCTGGATACAAAACATATTGGTTTTCTTTCCACTTAGACTTAGTTATAAAATCAGTGTTACTGGGAGAAGAGCAAAACTGACTATTTAAACAAAGCTAGTTACAAGTTTTAAAAAGAGCAAATGAACTTTGTAGGATCCCATGGTCAGATCTTTTAATGTGTCTTTTTTGCTGAGAACTCAGCTTTACTTGGAACAATAGATCAAAGTTGCTGTGCCTTATTATTCTAAATTCCATGATTTATCATTACATGAATTTAATCAACGTCATTTTCTTGCATGAGCTACAACAGCCACCTGCCCTCCTCAAACATCCTCCAAATTCTCTGTGCAATTTTGATTCTAAAGACTGGCAAGAGCCTTCATATACTCAGGGCTTCTCATTTGCTGAGTGATGAGTACTTTTGTTAGTAGCACTGTAATGGCAGCTTAAGGTGGATAGAGAAAATTTTATTGGCCTAAAAGAGTTGCTCCTTTTTCTGTAAAGAACTAAGACAATTAACATCTCCCCACTGAAATGGTGGGAGGTGTACAACCCACAGAAAATATTAGACACCATGGGAAAATTTGCCAAACTGCAGCTATACACTTTGTTTCATGAATTACATGAAAATAAATCATCAAATGAGACCCAAGGAGATTCCTAATCACTAATACTAATTACAAAATTATCATCAGACAATTGAGCATTCCCCCTTAAGCCTAGCTGAACTAAATATCAATTGCCACAGAAAGACAGAATGTGACACGCTCCTACCTTCACACCTTGGAAAGCTGACTATGAGAACTGTGGAGTTAACCAGTTCAGGAGAAGGCAGTAGATAAATACAAATTACTGTTATATGCTTGCTTGATCCAACAAGTTTGGTGCAACAACCATCATCTTATTTTTGCCTATGCACCATCTCTCCCCTCCACCCCAGCAATGCAAAAATGTAGTCCAGGGAAATCCTCCTCCAACTGCACATTGACAATAAAATGCCAGTCAAGGATCTATCAGCAAGACGGAGTGATTAAAAGCATTTTGTGACATATATTCACAAATTCCCACTTCCCCTTACTTACACAGGTTAATGCTAGGAAAATAACTAATACAAAATACAATGAACTACATAAACGAGTAGGAAACCCGCCTGCCCACTCTCCCCTCATCAGCTCCATTTCTCACACTTAGGCACATTCACTTAAATTTCTACAAATATCTGTATTCTCATCCCAAAACAATAGGACACTGCTCTGGCAGCAGACAACAGTGCTCAAATGTTGTCTCAAAACTAACTGGAAAACACCATGTTCTTCCCTAATAACCAGGCTTGTTTTTCTCTTTCTGTGCCGTTCTCATGAGACTCCATATTTCCCTTATCCCTTTCATCTAGAAATGGAGTGACCAGAAAAATGAATTTGCAAATTTAATTTCCTGTGAATCTACAACATTTAGATAGTAGTAAAAATTGTTACTAGAAATCATACAACTGTGGACCTACTAAACTGGGTTGGTTGGTTGGTTGGTTTTTATCATGGGCAGGTTTGCCAGCATATTTATATTCATTTTGTTGTTTGTGGTGTAATTTCTTGATTAGCAGATAAAGACTTTCAAAGAAATATACCTGGCAGCAACATGCTTGGAAAACAGTTGTGCATATGCTTACTCTTCTCCCAGTCAGTAGGCTACTTCATGGCCAAAAATCCCTCACTAAAAACCTACTGTTCACAGATCTGGACACTCCCAGCTCTTTTCGATTCACTCTCGCAGCAGAGCCATACGAATGCATCACAGTTTCTTCCAGAATACACAAGAAACCAGAAACACCTTTATTTATTTAGCCAGGTTTCTATATAGTTACACAATTTGTGTGGTTACAGAGAGATGTTATCTCTCTGGTCTTGTACCCACATACAGATTTGCTTTTTGCCTTTCTGACACAAGAACATGCACTACGATTCATTATCTACTGATACCACCTACAGCAGCAGGGGCCATCACGAGATGTTAGCAAATCTACCTAAATTCAGCTGCTTCCAAGAAGATGCAAGAATTGCAAATAGGAACCATTAATATTGGACAAGATCCTGCTGTTAGATAGCACTTTTTGTTTCCAGGTTCTTATATTCTCTACTTTTGTGCCATGACAAGATATTTACAAGGACAGTTAAATAAATGAAAGATATCCATTAGTATATCCAAAGTATATCCATTAACGTCTTCATTAGTCAAGAAGTCTTTTAGAGAACTGTGTAAAGTTAGAGTTAACCAGGAAAACACATTTCTCAAAATTACAGTTAACACAATTACCCTAAATTTCTTCTATTTTTTTTATACCTTGTGGTTCATATGTGCTGAAGATGATGGGACAAATCTTGCTGTAATTCTCAGCAGCCACTGTTAATTCATCTCAAGTATATTCTTTTTACGGGAGATAGTTAAATACGCTTATTCCTGTTTTAACTAACAGGTACAAGGATATTAAGACAACAAACTGAATTCTTTTCTCGGTCATTCTTACCATGAGTCAGCTGTGGAGTCAGCCTAGTTACTTCATCCAGCTAATGGTGCAAATTTTGGTCTTGAGTGTTATTGCTGGCAAACTGACAGAATGGGGGCAAACTGGTGAAGTGCCACACTAGTCTTTACCACTGGAGCTTTTCTCCAGAATTGTGGCTTTTCAGTCAAATTAATTGGAACTTAAACCAAAAATTACTAGCTGATTGTCTGATAAGTCTAAAAAGTTAGTTTAATTAAAAAAAAATTAAAATTGCTATGGAACAAGAAACATAATGATCTTGTATAACTAAGACAGCAAATGCTGTTGGTCTTCTATCCACTACACAGTTTCCAACACTATAATATTCTCAAGACAAGCTGCTTCTTCAGTCAATATATAACTTTTTCTAAAAACTATACACATATTTTTCTCTTTAAGACACAAGAAAATAGAGTCAACACATGCAGCATTAATTACAAGATTTAGGGAAGTGAAATCTTTCATTTCATAGAATCATTAAGGTTGAAAAAGACCTCTGAGATCATCTAGTCCAACCATCAACCCAACAACACCATGCCTACTAAACCATGTCCCAAAGTGCCACATCTGCATGTTTTTTGAATACCTCCAGGGATGGTGACTCCACCACCTCCCTGGGAAGCCTGTTCCAATGCCTCACCACTCTTGCAGTAATTTTTCCTAATATGTGAACCTCCATTAACGTAACTTGCAACCATTTCCTCTCTTCCTGTCACTAGTTACTTGGACAAAAAGACCAACACCCTCCTCACTACACCCTCCTTTCAGAAAGTTGTAGAGAGCGATAAGGTTTCCCCTCAGCCTCCTCTTCTCCAGACTGAACAGTCCCAGTTCCCTCAACCGCTCCTCAGAAGANCATGTTTAGAAGTTGGAAGTTTAAAAGCAAAGTAAGTTATTCTATGCTGTTGTGAGTTTGTCACTATCAGCCAGTTTATGGAATTTTACTTTGTACTTTGTAAAGCATAAAAGCAAACATGACTTCAGAAGATTAGACAGCACAAATACACACAGTGAAAGTTGCTGGTTTAAATACAATTTTTAAATTTGAGTACAAGCTTATTCAGGAAGGTTGAAATGACTACAGAATGAGAAACATGTCAGCTTTACTTAGTCTATATAATTTCTTCATAGCAGATGAAATTGATGCTACAGACAGCAAATAATTTGTGCACATCCCTCCCTTCTGTAGTATCTTCCCAGGCTAGAAGTCCAAACAGGTAAAGTATTTTTCACCCACAGCACTGAATGAACATTGGCAAATCAGTAGGCTGATGCTTCACTATTTCTACTTATACCAGTAACAACACATAACCACGTTGTGTCTATTTACATGATGAGCATAGACAACTCTGACCTCAGTGATCTTGTGATGCATAGAAATATGCACCAATGAGTGGGTGTCCAATCCAGTTTCCTGTGAAAGTTGAGTGAAACTTTGGGTTTGATGGTAATGGAAGAAGAAAGAAGATGAATTTTATACTTGTGAGTAGAGGCAAAGCACAAGGTTCATTGACAGATTGAAAAATGTTCTTGTGGAATGGGAGATGGAAGGGAGCTTTAATCCTGCAATTTTTCTACTTTAAACTACAAAAATACCCCCAAATTTCCAAAAGAGATTATAAAAGCCTTAATAACAGCCCACAATTACTTTAAATTCAGAAGGGAGATATGTTCAAATCCATCATCCCCAGTATCTATGGCATTAGGGACACATCTGAACACAGACATTTAAAATTTCAAAAGCCTACAACCAGCACAGAAAGTTTTGGAGGGTCTGTAAGAAGAAATGTAATTAATTGATGGTTATAGGTATGAAAAATCTACTCAATATTTACACAATCAAGTGGAAAGGAGGGGGCATGGAGAAAAAAGAATTTAAATCAGTAAGGCAAATTCAACGATCTCCTAAAGGAAACTGTACTGGATCTGACTCCGCCAGTCAATCAACATCTTACTACCTGAGGACAGCAGGGGAGCTTCCAGGGCGGGTGTGTAGGGAGATGCAAGCAAAAAAGCTATGACAAATCATCATGCCTGTTGATCACAGAGTTCTTGCGCCTTGCTCCCCAGTACCTGCTGTCAGCCACGGTTACGGACTAGTTATACCCACTGCTGTGCCAAGAAACTGATTAAATCAACTTTGTCAGCTTTGGGTAGTTATGGTACAAGCTAAGTGATCTCAAGCCAGCTCACAGCGTATCAGCACTACAACCACTTTGTGACTGCTGCTCACCCATACTAAAATACAGGATAGTGGATCAATTAGACAGTGATCCTGACCCAGTATGACTATTGTTTCTTTCTCCATCTTACTTCCACAACAACCTTAGGAGTGGATTTAATGAAATGGCACATGCCAAAAAAATTTAACATCACAACTACAGTGTCAATAAAACAAAAATATATATACTCATATACTCAGGAGAGAACGCACTTTTTAGGACTAAATTTCATATAGGTAGGTATCATTTAATTGACACCCACTGAAATGCATAGAGGTGACAGAAGTTGTCTCACCTTGTGTTGACACTTAGACTATAACAGCTATTTAGCTCTATAGAATACCTTAGACAAAGTTAGCCTCATTTTCAGAGAGGCTGTTATCTCAGCTGCTTCAGAGCAAGTCAACAGTAACACCACAAATACATGGTTCCCCATCCTATATTCAAAGAGCATGGTATTTTTCAACAGACTATCAACCTACTCCAACGCCATTCTGGAAGGAAAACAATTTTTAGCCTTTTCATCTATTAAACATGTTCAACAAGTCTCAGAGCTGATTAATAATCCTGCCACACAAAATTCTAGCTCTACTCACAGCCAAAACAAACAAGCAAAAACGCTTTAAGCAACCCCACTGCAGGTCATCCTAAAGACAAGGATAGAACAGTTTGCTGCCAACAGCATTACAAGCAGTTATCAGGCTTATCCTCCTCAATTAGAGGCTTTTAAAATTGCTGATAGAGGGTGTAAGTGTTTTTCATTTACTACTCAGATCTTTACTAAACAGCTCCATGACCTTGTTTCATGCTGGCTTTTTCTAAACATAGAAGGTGCCTCACCCTGAGTATTTTTGTGCATGTACTCCAATTGCCACCACCACTAAAGCTTTTTATCATTACTGTTTCCAGTTCACTTCCATAAGGGTGCCAGAAAAGAGGCTGACATATATCACATGTCAGAGACCATTAGCTTTTTAAGCACTTTGTTTTGTGGATATACTCTGAGCAGCATTAGGCAAAGTAATGGTAATTAAGTCCCTGGCCACCTGGATCCTTTTCAGTTCTGTACAGCACTATCACAGCTCTAGACCTAAACCAGAGTGAGAAAAAAAGAAAATACTAAAAAAAACGAGAATTGCAAAATAGCCTATGCCAACCTGCCATTTATTTCTCCAGACTCTTTTCTGTCTTCTCATTACTTCCAACTTAGCATGACAGAAAAAAAGTCAACTGAACAAAAAGTATACACACTCTCCCCGCCCTGTGGCCACTCAAGGCAGTAACTCTTCTAGAAGCTTATGCTTTTCAATCAGGGCTGAATTAATCTCCTTAAAAGTCTTTTCCCTAAGCTCCACCCTTCAAGAACAAAGCTTTCTTTCCTACCACACACAACCAAATTATTACAAATTCTGCCCAACTATTCCTTGGTTTAGAAGTCTTCTAATCTGTTTTCTACACCTGGTGTTTGCTATACTAGAGGCAGTTTGTAAAACAGATGGTGCACAGAACTAGATGAGGGGACCTGAATTATACCGTAAGCTCAGTTTGAAGTATTGCACTCTTACGGTCTTACCTTCACTGCACCAAGCTTTGTTAGCGAAAGCTTATATTTTAATTGTAACCATGTTGCTCTAATTTCAAATCAAATAGAATGGTTAAAGCATTGTTTCATGGTCTGGTACAATATCCTCTTGAAGGTAACTATTGTGACTAAAAATTAAGATAATTTCTATGGAAAATTATCTCCCCAAATTATAATTCAATGGGGAAATAACTAAACCTGAAAAATCACATTAGGCAAAAATCATTTCCTATAAAGACACAACTTTCATTTGGTGAAGTAGAGGAAGAGAAGTCTTCTCTGACTGTTTATCACCCTCCTTCTAGAGTACTACTGCAACATTTCTTCCCATTTTATTAAGATTTTTTTACTATTTTTTTGTTTGATTTTTATTTACGCCATTGCTTCCAAAGCTAATGCACAGTGGTTGCCACTTCCTCTACAATCTTGACTTAAAGAAAGCGTATGTAGTTTACCGAATATAGTGAGAATCTTAGCAACAGTATAGAACTATTTCTAAAAAATTAGAGAGATACAACCTAAGATGTAGGCTCTTGTTCATAACTGTTCCTATTCCAATTGTCTTTACACATACTCATTGCTACATTGTGGAAACAAGCAGGAGAATGTGACTGCAACACTGTGCAGTAGGAGAGGTGATTCAGTCCTGATTGCCAGTATAGACCTCTTATGAAAAGACAGCTATATGACCGTCCTCTACTAGCCTTAATTTCCTTCCTTAGAAGTAATATTGGTCTGCTACACAAGAAAACTATGAAGATTCATTGCTAAAACTTCAAGTTCTTCTTGAGCCTTTTCAGAAGACTATGCAAGTGAAAAGTATTATTGCCATTTAATAAACATGCCAAAATCATAGGCAGAGACAAATGAAAAACAACATGGTCAACTTCAGATTTTCTGCTTACTCCTACTCTTTCAAGAGTAGTAGAACTGATGGGAGAACAAGAGATAACAGGCAGACAACCCTGTGATCCCAGACCAAGGAAATGAATTGTTAAATAGCCCCAAGACCTTCCCTACCGTTCCTTGCTAAAAAACAACCTCCAGACTTTTTTCCCCTCCCTGTACATATGAAGTATCACCCTTCCTCAAAAGGAGCTAAGGTGCAGAGTGAAAGTTATCTGATAAATTAGTCTGCATCATGGACTTTTTCTAGTGCTATACTCAACTCCAGGAGTCAAACAGCTCTGCCTGCTAGTCGACACTAGCTCCTCCAGGCTTCTGCAAGGCTGTCTAACAAACCAAAATGAGCCATTTTGGCAGGAACCGCATGCGGCCACCTGAATCTTTCTAATGTCTCAGTTACTGGATCATCACAAAAAAAAAAAAAGTGAGTTCAAAATGCTGAAGTCAAAGTATGTAAACAACATTGAATATTCAAATACATCTTGGCTGTTTGCCATGCTACACGAACAGGTGCTTAGCTTTCTCCTAAGACATTTAGCTTTTCCCATTTCCTTTGGTTTTACGTACTGCAAAAGCAGAGGCTGACCTTAGCTTATTCCTCTCTTGCTAAAGACAGCGCCTCAGAATCAAAAATAAATGTTAGGGAAGTGATCATTCATGTTCTCTGAAAACAAATATGAAGGTCTATCAGAATTTTGTTATGCCCCTGTGGAATACACTGGAAAGAGAGTACAGAAAAACTCTCCTGAAATTATTTAGACAGTAACTGAGCACAACATTTCTGATGATTGGAATTCAGTTCTTTACAGCTGTAAGTGTAGGTGTGAAGCTTTCAATGGCTTAAAACTACACGCAGAGAGGACAGGAAAGGGGACACACCATGTCCATGTACCCACCAAACAAAACTTTATCAACAGAAATACTAAATCAATAGCACTTCAGTTAAACAGATAATCACTAATCTCACGTAATGGACTTAAAGATGGCAATAGTCAGAGAAAAAGGTTCTGATACAGTTTGATGAGCGAGAACATATCCCTCCAACTCTAAAATCAAAATAAAGGATAAGATTGACATAAACACAATTGTACGTTGAGCACCTAGGCTTAACCACTGTTGTTTCAGGTATAATGATTTCTGGAAATTACAAGACTTTGGAAGTTATAAGAAAAAAAGAACTATCAAAAAGAACTTCATGGCCTCCTAATCATAGGGAAACTGAACAAGTGCATCCAGAGTTAATTAGATCAGCAAATCTGGCACCAGAAAGCAACCTTCACCTCTATGTATTTAACAGCTCTTAACTTGCTCAAAACTTTACTCTAAACTTTATCCTCATATTTCTTTTGACTTTCTTGATACAAATCACTTTCATTTCCCTACTAATATGGATTACTAAGTTAACTAGTGAATTGTAAGTAAGAGTAACCAACTAAAAGTGCTGTTAAAGAATATCTTGACCAGGTAGACGTAGCTTGTCTTCAAAGGTCTTCTCAGAAAGGACATACTTTTTCTAGTCATATCATTAAGTGAGACTATTTCCTTCAACTTGCACTTAAAAAGATATCCACATAGATTACCATAGCTTAGTATTCAGACTTTACAAAGGCCAAGTAACATTTCTCAACTCCCAGTTCTCTTCTGCCTACACAGATACATACCAAAACCCCTTTAACAAGATTTTTTTAATTGGTACTAATACCCTTTATGTTGAAAAGAAACTCTTGCAAAGCATTGAATGTAATAAAAAGTAAGCACTGAAAACTCAGAAGAAAAGTAAAATGTATTTAAACTGTGACAGGAGGAATAAAGGATTTTAAAGAGAGCAGGGCACTTTGTCTCTTGAAGGATGTACCTCTGCACTTTACAGTAGCCTCCTTACTTCTTCTTAAGTTAATAATAAAATCAATTATACCAACAGCTTAAACAGGCAACCGGTCTTCTGGCTAAAACTGTCTGTGGGTACATCGAGACTAGCATATGGCATCAAACTTGTATCTTTTCTTCACTTTAATTTCAGCCTCAAAAAAAAAAAGTCAGAAAAAAAAAGTCTGACACAAAAGATGCACATGTATTTCCAACGTTTATGGATACTGACACCACATCTACATTTGTTCTAAAAAAAAGTGTCATTCCAGTCAGTGGTGTCACTCACAGTTTTACAGTCAACACAGTAGGTACAATTTCATTCAGTGTCTTAAGTAGTTTACATGGATCTGTCTGCTATTATGAAAAGAATCATAAATGTATACAAAAAAATTTAATTCTTTATCCCGCATCCATTTAATGTCTCCCAGGATTCCAGGCCACCTCCTCACACACATAAGTAAAAGCTGAAGAATAAAAAGCAAGGACTGATTTTATCTCAAGGTTATGGAAACATCATTAAACCATAAAACCATGGTGTCAAAAATTTATCTTGACATTAGAAAACATCTCAGTGGAGTTAAAGCCTTATCACGTAATTAACTGCAGATAATTCTGTTTAATACTAAGGATCAGAATTTAAAAACAGTTACAACCTTGATAAATGGCATGTTAAGTAAACTGGAGCTTCGAAAGACTGATCGGATAGCAAGAATGAAAAAAAAAAAATCCAACTCCAGTTCAAAGGACAGTTGATACAAAAGCAAGTTGTCTAGTAAGGACAGGGCAACGCTGTCAAAAAGGAAGGTACATTACCCTTCTGAAACACCTCACCATCCAGTACAACTGATATTTTCCACAGGTCTTATGCAAACTAAAAATACATTGGGGTGAAATTCTGTTCCAACGGAAAGAAATGGCAAAACTTTCTTTGATTTTCAATGGGAAGTTTCCACAAGTTTGCATTCAAGGGGACTCTCTGCCCATTAAGCATCACAAGCAAGTGAATAAAACTATAATTAATTTTCACAAAGACAACAGCAGTGGCTAGCAGAGGAGGAGGACTGTTTAAAAGAGCTTCCGAGCAGCTCTTTTAACCTAAATCAGGTTGGAGATTTTCCAAGAACTATTTGGAATTTAGTCATCTCGCGGCAAGACCGCTTTTCTTTTTCGTCTGGCTGTCTGCTTATTTTCCTTCTTGAGGATCCAGCATCAAACAGAATAAAAAATGACCTTTGACTGGATCTCTTTGTAGCATGCAATGGAAGACCCAATCCAAAAGAGTTCAATGTTAGAATAAGCACCTACTGAACTTGAAAGGAATGTTGGAAGAGGTTGGGAAAACAAGATTACATCTTGAAGTCATGTATCTGTAGTATTTCTTTATTCTGTGACCACACAGAGAAGTCATCACAGCTGGTCTTCTTTAGAGTTACACTACAGAGAAGAGACCGCATAAGTCTTTTACCAGAAACTTTAGTTCCACAGCCTTAAATTTTACTTGCTGGGAATAAGCATCCCTATTCAGCTTAAGGAAAAAAAACACCAGTATTTTTATCATTGACATTCAGCTTATCTTCAAAAAAACATTCTATGGGAGGAAATGAGACCTACTTTAATGGTCTGAAAGCTTCTGAATTTCCATAAGGGAAAAAAAAACAAACAAACCAAACCAACCAAACAAAAAAAACCCCACAAAACAAAAACCTCACACAACACCAAAAGAGGCGCAACAGCAACTTAAAGACTCAGTACTTTGCAGTACGTTCAACAGGGTAGGGACAAATTCACAGTCAATATAAGGAATACATTGAGTTAAAAATATCTTTGTGATAGCAAAGCTGTAGTGGGACAAATGTTGTCACCAATATGACCATTCCTAGTTCTCCAGTTAACAGGATATGGAGCTAGGAAGTCTTCACTTACACTCTGCCCTTGAAGCCCACACTTGCATCACCTTGGTGAAATACATGAGAGGGAAGAGGAGGTGCACATAGGTGCAGATGTTTATGCGTGCATGTACATAAAAAATTTTAAAAGTTTCCTTCTTTTCTTTACCAGTGCTCCAATATATTGAGCAACCATCACACTGCTCCTGTAAAGCCACCACAGCCGGCCTCCATCTTAAGCTTATTATTACATACAAGGCAAAAACATTTGTAAAGAATTTCTCACAAGCTGCGACTCAGTTCAAACTGGTTAGGCAGTGATCATCTTCTGATACTTAGCCTTACCTTCAGCTGCACAAATTCTCTAAACCAGAAAACACAGTGTGCATATTTCATGTGAAATGCATCTGACAAAGTTCAGGCCAAACCAGTATGCCAACACAAGACAATAAAGTTTTGAGTGGAGACTAGGTAGTGCATAAGGTTTTTTATCTATAAGCCTTTTTGATTGGGTGTATTTTTCAGCCTGCATGGTTTTCCAGAGAAAATTGCAGCTTTACGTCACAGCAGTCTAATCGCCAATTAAAAAAAAAAAAATCTACAAAAACAATACAGTTGATTATATTACTCCTATTCCTTCTGTTCACAGCAAGAAAGGTTCCACAATCGTGCAAACAGATTTAAAAAAAAAAGTGTAAAAA
>VZTL01010897.1:0-12411 GCA_013400535.1 Scopus umbretta
TTGGCTCAGTGGGGTCTGGACTACACCCATCAATCCCAAAGCCAGAGGACAATTGCAGTTCTTTAGTTTGACCTCAGGTACAATAAGGGCCAAACCCCCACACATATCTAGCAATGCCTGCATCAAGTCCATATCCTTCCTTTCAGCTCTTTTCAAAAACATAGAAGGAAATGATCTAGGTTCTGCCAAAAGGATGTCTAAGAATGAACTAATATTTGCTAAGAATAAGCTCCCCACCCCACTGACATCCTAAAGAGAAAATATGCTTCATTTTAAACATTAATACATAATTACATGATATGCAAATAGATGCCTACAACAATATAGAAGAGTCAGTCCTGACAGCACAATCACCACTACTTGAATTCTCTGTGCAGCACAGGTGCTCAAACTATGGGTTACATACAGGTTTTCACATCCCCTCCTAGAGAGTCAGATTCAAATATGGTTCTGAGTTAAGGCTTCTGCTTGAAGACAGCATTGAAAAAAATAAAAACCATTCATCTACAGCATTTCTAGAGCATGTATCACCTCTGTGCATTAGGTCCCAACCTTGCAAATAACCACCCACTTAACAGACAGGAAACATGGATATGCAAGTTTATACACACACAGCTGGCTTGTAGAAAATGTGTTTACAGTGGTCCTAAACTCTAAAGGATGCTCCTGTGCCACTCCTGTAAGCAAACGGTGACCTGCATTTATTCTCAGCCCTATTGTTCTTCACGTAAACCCAGAATTTGCGACTGAGAACAACGTACAGCTGCAACTTTCAGAAACATGAATTTAACTCCTCAAGCGGCTGTTTAACACTGAAGTACAGAAGAACATAGAACTGAAGCATGTCAATAAATTTGCAGTATTATCAAGGATCTATCACACCAGCAGATAGCCTGAGAGTGCATACAAAGCGCTGTTTATCTTTCAAAACAATTATCTCGGTCAGTCTGGTTCAAACATGTTGGCATCAAGAGGAAGAAAGGCTTTTCAAGAGATGTTTATCATCTTCTAAAACAACATACAAATATAAAAACCCATAGAATTTGTTAAGATTTAGCATCAAATAACATCTTTTTAATGGCTGAAATAGAAATACTGAGAATATAGGTCTGTCTTATATTAGCAGAGAACTGGATTTTAGCTTTAAAAATCTTTCAACTTTTCTGAAAGAAGCAGCTATTGCCCCAAACCCTTGGGATCACTCCATTAAAAACAAGCTTTTTTTTAACGAGATACTACTTTTGTTTGATTTAACCAGTGCTGGAAGACTCAGTGTTGTTTATTTTCACTCAATTTAAATTTCCACTATTGTCCTGCATTACAGAGTAGCAAGATGCACATGCAAATCCAGCAGCATGAAATGACCCAGATTAACTTGCTTGTTAAAAATATATTGCTATAGCACTGCAAAAGTTTCTTCAAAAGGAAATTCAAAGACACATCAAAAGAACAATCTTACTTTAGTATTTGCTGGGTTTACGATCTGCAAGAAAGCTAGCTTAACCACTTTTTTGATCAATTTTACCGATAAACAAACCACAGCTTTGCCAGCAACATCTGAAACAGCTACATGCTCTTCCCTTCCCCTTTGACTTCTGCAGCACCGCTTCTCCCATGCTCCCCCCTTTCTTTGGGTTCCTTACAAGCCTCTGATGCAGCTGTCAGGGAAACCACAAGGACAGTCATGCATACAGAAAGAGCCCTCAGCAAAGAGGCAATACATACAAGAACAAGGTTAACTAAGTGCACTGTATCACTGACATGTACAAGAAACTCAACGCTACAGTAAGCCTTGAGTCTTTTCTACAATTTTACTGGGCCACAGTCAGGTCTTCAAGTCACTGGTGAACTTCAATGAATTCTTTCTTTATCAGGCACTGTTTTCTGATGTACCCAAGGTATAGTCTAAACTTGAATTTTATACTAATGCAGTTATTTTGCTGAAGATTTTAATCATCACCTGACAAAGCATCAACTTATAGGATACAACTGGGTTTCCATGCTCCCATGGTAAAGCATTCTCTCAAAGCACCAGATGTGACTAAGATATGGGAGACTACCACCACAAGCAAACCAAAACAAGCTTTATGACATACATGTGCAAGACTTGAACCACGCCTGACCGATTTAGGTTTTTCATGTATATTAGCCTGAAACACTTTGAGCAAAACAAATTAGTCTTTTTAAAACTTCATTATAAAACTACAATCACAAAGTCTACAGTGACACTGATGCATCCATGCTATGCTAGACAGCAATAGTGTATTCTTCTACAATGCACTACAACTGAGAAGCACTAACTAGACTTTCTGTCAAAGCTCACTTCTTTGGCTCTTGTCTAAATTAGATACTCCTTTCTTTAACAGCAGCTGTCCCATGCACCTGTGTAAATAGATCAGCAACACAGATGCAGGTTATGCAGTTTCAAGACCAAGGGAAAAAAAAAAGTTTGGTTTTTTTTTTCAGAATTCAGGATAAATTAGAACACAGATCAGCTCTTTATATACCCTTTGCAATAAGTGAGGAAAATTCTGATACTTACTATATCTATGAATCAGGACCCTAGAGGCAGGACTTGGAAATTAAGTTCCTCATATAACCCTGATGATTTCATAAAGGATCATATACACTGCAAACTTTAGAGATAAGTAATGTTGAATATTAATATCCTTTTTGTTACTGATGATAAATTTGTCCTTATTGAAGTACAAATAATGGAATCCATATTCCACCTTCTGCTGTTCTAGACCACCACATTTTACGCGTGCTCCTTGTCAGTTTCTATGTCAGGAATTAAGTGCAGACCTTCTTTGTCTCTTTAAATGAAGGGTATCCGAAAGCCTAATCATAAAGCAAAGTAGTTGTGAGATGAACATGTAGTCTGCAGTTCTAAATATATTAAAGCTGACTGATTAAATTATTAATATCAGAAATTAATATAAGAAATACTGATACTGACCAATAGTTTCACCTAGTGAGACCAGCATGCACTTTGAATTCTACTTTACATTTTAAAATGGTGCATTTACTTCTTNCTCTATAATGAAAATCTTAACAATAGTGAGCTCCTGTTCTTCCCAGTCTACTTTGCCTGTCAGATAAGCAAATCTATTGTATAGTATAACTTCTTACTCATCTTTGAAGTCTCCAGTACACATTCAAGTCCATTTCTATGCCTTAGCTACATTCCCAGCCTGCAGTGCTAAGGGCTTCAACAGTTCACAAGAAACCTTACTCAGCAGTGACTATCAAGGAGATTTCTCAGACTAAGTCATACTCATCATGTACAAAGCTTTAAGAGCTTACTCTTTGAATAAGAAAGAGAAAAGCTGAAGCTTCAGAAGGACAAGTTTAAGTCCTGCAGCAAATTCCATCACATGGGCACATTGCTGCCTATATCCCTGTCCTGTGTGTCCTCCCCTCCCTACTCTCCCCAGACAATTCTGATCTCTGTAAGATACTATCAAAAATCTACTCCTCCGCCTTCATAAAAGGCTATCTGTAAAACAAAATGTAAATTTTTTTTAATACTACTTCGATTTCACTTCTAACATCTAAAAATAGATCAACTACCTTACTTTAAACCTCCAAAGTAAGCTGATAGAACTCTTCAAAACCTTAATTGAAATATCTATTTGAAATTAAAATATATGTTTATTTAGTTGGAAGTATTACAGTGATTTTAAAAAGATGGAATTCTTTACAAAAGGAGGACAGTCTTTTAGAAGTTTGTTATAATAGTGAAAACATCCATGGTGCATATAACATGCATATCCACAAGTGCATTTTACTTCACCAGCTATCCTTTCTAAAAAGTATACTAACCATATTAATTAGGCCTGTCACTACATACAAAATTTTATAAAAATGTAGTAAACCAAAGCAGTAAACTGTTTTCATGGCAAGAACGTACACTACTCTGTTATTAATTATGCCAGTGCAAAAAAAAAAGAGAGGAAGAAAAGAAAGAAAGAGATTAAATACTTTAGTTTTCATAAAAAAAATAACACTGTTTGAAGAGAAATTTTCCTCTGAACTTGCCAGGAAAAACAAATGAAAACTATCAGCATATGGATTTGAGAAAAAGAGCAATGTTGGCATGGTGACCAGACTGGAGGTTCACAAAAATATCTTTAATTTCACGCAGCTTTTTTAAGAAGTTTTTTTGTGTGTCAAGCTATGTTGTAGCACTGTCTGATAACGAAAACAAAAAACACCACCATAAAACACCCTGCCTGCCACACTTCCGCTTTCCCAGTAATGTAAATGGTAACAGAAGAAAACAGACAACCAGAGAAAATGGCAGAGATCAGAGAATCCCACCAGTGCCTATAGGTAGGGCGTTTCCCATAGTTTACCCAGATCTCCAAATAAGTGGACTCTAGCAGGGGCCAGAGCTGTGCTGTTCCACAGCTAGTAACTCTGCAAGCGCTTGCTTCCCACAGGGCTACCTGATAGAGGTGTCCAGCTTCCTGAAAACAGCCAGCCAGACCATACTGTAACACTCAGCATTTTCTATATACAAGAGCAATAAACCGTTCAGTAGCATTTGAGGAGAAAAGTCATTCAGATGACTGATGGAACTGCCTCACAAACCAGCCAGGCACCAGCCACCTGACACACTTCCCACGGGTGGTGACTGGCTCCTGCAGACATTTGCTTTGCTACCTCAGGTAGTGCTCAACCACTCTTGGTCCCCTGATCCTCACAACAACTCTCTCTTGGCACGTCCCTAAAAAGAATATTTGTGAAGTGAACAGTGGGATAAAGTAAATAAAAATAACCTCTAAGCTGTTTGAACAAGTCCTAGCCCCATGTATGAATTGCAGGACCTTTACAGACCATTTGCTTCTCTTCCTGGTGTTAACAGAGCCTCATTACAAAGGAGAACTTCCTGAGCACTAACCAAATTAGCACCAGTTTGCTCATGTAGATGCTGACATTTTGCTGCAGACTGAAGCATGCATTCTGGAAGAAAATTTGAAATAGATTCAGTACAGACACCTGACAGGCTGGGTCCACGTAAGCCAACTCCAACTCAGAAATGCAGTGCAGGCAAACCCAGCCGAAGCCCATGCAGCCAGGAGCCAGCCCAAGCACAGTGCTGAAGGCCAG
Source organism: Scopus umbretta (assembly GCA_013400535.1). Lineage (NCBI taxonomy): Eukaryota > Metazoa > Chordata > Aves > Pelecaniformes > Scopidae > Scopus > Scopus umbretta. The sequence goes on from VZTL01010897.1 coordinate 5,116, forward strand.
TCGAGCTTTGCTCACTCGGCACCATGCAGAAGCAGCTGTATGGCCTTTTGGCCACAGTTAGCATATTCACACTTCACTTTCTTGCATTTCCTAGCACTATAGGGCTAAGTTTTGCAGCACAAAAATGTTCTTTCTGTAAGCCCACTGCATAAATACATTTAAAATTACAGCTTAACTTTATAAGTGCATACGATTTCCAAAGCAGGAGTTTATGTATCTATTTCACCAGATTCTCTCCAGCATCTCCAAAAAACAAAGTAAGAGCTATCCCAAACCAGAGCCAGCAAGAACTTCACAATGGCCATTACGGTTAGCACTAGTGTTTTGGCTCATTTCTCACTTCCCTCATGGTCATGTACAATATTTAATCAATCAAAACGAGCTCCTCTCACCTCTTGAGGAAGTTCCAGCTTAGACCTGTCATCCAGCCCATTAGAGTGCAAGCCCATGAGGTAAGGGACAGGAGCATCTAGAAAATGAAGGAGGGATGCTGGAAGGATAGGAACATACACATGCTGCCACTGAAATGGAAACATTAGTGCTGTGATGGTCTCTGCCACAGTCATCAGTCTCTGATAATCTGAAAAAGATCAAGAAAAAAAATATTTCTTTCACAAACATTTTTAAGTAAATGAATCTAAGTTAAAGAAATGAGGGCTTGCTTTAAAACAGAAACCACAAAACCCAGTACTAGCTGAGTGGCATCTTAATGAAAGCCCAGACTCGTACACCCAAGCACATTTTGCTGAAACAACAAAAGAAAGCTCAATGCAAAGTAGGTCATTCTACAAGTCATATGGAAATGAGCAAACTGAGCCCTAGCATCCATTAAGTCACCCTCTGCTACCTATACCAGGGTTACCAGGAACACTAGTTTGAGTATGGAAGCAGTATTGTAATTGGCTAACAAACACATCGGAAATAATTTCTTTTCTCTGTGCTTATGGCTTTCTATGGAAGTCTTGGATGAAACCCAAGGCATCTGGTATCTCTCAGATAAACATTTTTTAAAAGAGTGTTTAAGTGTCTATAAAACATGCTGTATAGTAGCCAACCCAACAGAATGACCGAAATAACTGTGTAAAAAATAAAAAGGATCAGCTTCGTTTATCCTTCACAATGTATGACCAAAGTCTCAGTTTAGTGCAAAAACAACTCATCTCCTCCCAGAATTTAACAGCAGTGCTAAATGCACCTGTGCAACATGAACACCAAAAGATCTTTTTATTCAGCAGGTGGTGGCTAGAGCAGTTCACAGTATGCTGGGCCAAAACCTTGCCCTCCTCTTTTATACTACAGAATCATCTTTAATGTTTTGGGTTTGGTTTTTTTTTATATCTATGCACCATAAAGGAGGAAGCAACATCAGATGAACTCAGAAGCATATGGTCTAATACTGAAACATTCAGAATGCTTTTGAGCTGCCAGGCTGGAAAGAGTATGAAACAAGCTCACAAGACTAAGACAATTCCTGCCTTCGGTCAAGCTATAATGATACTGCAACAATATCTAATTCCAGCCAGGAAAGGGTAGGGGGGAATAGGAAAAAGGGGAAAAAAAAAAATCAGTATCCCTCATATGTGTGTTGGGACGTGGGGTATGCTTCAGAAAACTACAGACACTATGAAATTGGAAAAGACACTTGAATGCACAGGTTCAGGTATTGCGGTTTCTGGAGCTGTTGCACAGTAAAAATGAAAACCGCAAAAAGAACATTTGTTCTAAACAAATGCTCTGGAGAAAATTTAAGCTTAACTGTGCACTTTCTAAGGTTATGGCTTTAATTCTATTCTTTAGCCATCCTCCATTCAGACTTCAGATAGCAGAAGACCAGAGGGCCAAAAATTCAGCACTTATTATTAATTTTGTTTGAAATCAAATTAGCAGATTTTGGGGTCTGCAAAGAGCCCCACAACCCAAGAGGAACTCAGCACACAGTTTACTAATGTAAGTCATAATTCTGCAATCGTGGCTTTTGATTCTTCTTTTCAGATCAAGCTCTGCTGGTGGAAAAGGTTACTGCACAGAGGTACTTGTCACTGCCTCACAGTAGATCTACTGTGACTGAAGGAGCCTTCAATCAAAACAAGTGAGAACAGCTTAAACAGTTTAAAGTTTCTGCCAAAACCTTACTTGGACTGAAACACTTTAGGGAACAATCAATGAGCATCACCAGCAACACACCCCTATTCTGCCTGGACACCAGTTTCTGCCTACACAATTACATACTGGTTTGCAGCTCTAATCACAGCCTGACTGCAAAGAAATGATGAATTAATGATAAGCTTTGGGGAGAAGAAGAATCTATTCCATACCCTATTTTTTTCAGCTTTAAAAGGAACTTTAAATGTAGCCATAGATATACAAACATTCCAGCTGGTTTGTATTCAGCCTGTTTATTTGAAAGAACAAGTCTCAGAATAGAAACAGTGTTTTCCCTGTCTAATCCTGCTGGCTAATTTAAATACAACTCCTCTCTCTGTCATTAAGCTAAATTTATTATTAGCCTTTCAAATTAATTACAAAGTAACATCAATAATTCAGAATGTCTATCCACTCAGCAGCTACCTCCAGCAACTGAGTTATCTGCAAATGCAGCGCTCTGATCCTGGATATCCACATGGCTTAAGCCATTCCCAACTGTTTGGCCTGCACAGTCGCAGCCGGCAAGTAACAATAACTACATTCTGCAGGCTTTATGCACGTCAGAAGCTGTTGGCAAAAGGCAAGGACAAAGGCAAGAAGCTTGTAAACACAAGCCAAACTAACTCAAATGTTGTCTTAAGTTATATCTATCCTGAGAGGGTATGGAGTTTTTTTGTTTTTAAAAAAGAAGCAAGCAGTACACTTCTAGTACCAAAGCATTACAAAAAATTTAGAAATAATAACAACAAAAGGGGGAAGAAGCGCTTCAGTAGTAGTCTTGCTCTTGTTTTTGAAACCGGAATATGCTTATTCTGGTGCAAATGACACAGAGTCTTTTGGCCTTGTATTGTACAAGAGCACTGGTAGGATAAAGTGACATACCACTTGTGTGCTATTAGTTTGGAAAGTACTTAACTGATCACTGTGCAAGGAAACGAATATCTGCTACTTTTTAGCATGGCCGCTTAAGAACACAGAAAAAGGCTGATTTTTTTTCTTCTAACCAATTCCTGTAGATAAATACATTATCCCTTAAAATGCATAGGAGAAGTTATTTACACTAGTATTTATCTTTGTCTAGTATAGGCATTTTTGTTGATCTGTAAAAAGCAAGTACATCCAGGGAACAGAAGTAGTGAGGGGTCTTGGATCTGGAAAGAGAGGAGCAGGATGGAAGGAAGGTGGCAGCTGTTACGGACCATGATTCCACATCTCCATTCTCACATTCTACCAGAAAGAAGTCTATCAAGTGCCTACAGAAATTCTTTGACTTGACCAAATTTAAAACCATGACATGATCACATTCTAGAATATTTTTTTCCCTCTAATCTTCCTGCTTCATGGATCACAATGAAATACTGTTGTATTTGTCGAGTAATTTCCATTCCACACGCAACTCCCACATTGCTGCTTTAAGGCAGAGAGTTGCCCCTACAGTGGAGGGTCATTACTACAGACAAGTTTGGAGATCTTCAGAAAGTACCTGGATAAACCAGGATGATGGGCTACTTGCCAGGATTAAGCTTCTCTTTAACCTGAAGGAGAGCAGAAGGGGGAAAAAAAAAAAATTACATGCACAGTGCCTATGGACAGGTAGCATGCAATGCATTTGAGCCACTGGAATAAAGCATTGCCTGGAGAGTTCCCTTTAGGCACGCCTGTTCATAGCAGAAAGCATGGTGTAAAAGAAACACTTTTCGACAAATCTTTCTGAGCACAGGTATTCAGTATGTCAGACTCCTTAGAGAAAATGTACATTTTTTTTAATTGGGCCTTTTAACTTTCAAAAAAACCTGTAACTGCAGTAAGAGAGAACTGTGGTTAGTAGAAGCAGTGGGTCAAAGTACTTCCTATTTGCATTCACTTCTGTGTCTGACGGGCTGATTGTCTAACATGCCTGCACCAAGCAGCAAGTTTCCTAAATCAGTGGAGGCATAAGAAGAAAGCATCCTACATAAGAGATTAGAGCTGGGCAACATGGGCAAATATGGCAAAAAACCAAAACTAGTACTTTAAATCTCCAGAGTGAATGTAATTTTAAGCAAGTGAAAGAAAGATGGGGAGAAGTGATTCAAAAGCAAAGCAGAAAAAAACCCTGTTTGTACTTAAAAATGGCAGCAGACAGCAAATACTCAGAAAATAAGAACTGTTCAAGATCATAGTCTGTGGCAGCGGTGCATTATATTTCTCCTTTTATTGTTTTTAGCTGTTTAGAAAAATCTCCTCCAAGCAGATTTCACAGCTGTCTTAACTCAGTGCTCTCTTTTCAAAAGAGCTCTAGGTGCTCTACAGAGATAAGGAATAAGACACTTTCACAGATACAAGAGCAACATAAATGGCAGGAATGCAAACCAGCTCCTACAGAATAATCTGGTGAGGGCACTTCTGAAAGCCTTCTTCAGCACCACTGTCTCTCTGCCAGCGCTCCTCAGCACTGGCTCAGCACTAGAAGCAGCTTCCCATTCTTCACTGTCTTATAGCACCTGCATTCCTCTAACACCTTCCCAAATGGGAGACAACTCTCTCAAGAGGACAATCAAATCAAGGAATTCATTCCCTACATTTGGCTTCCACTGATCCAAAACATACAGGCTGTGCCAATATAGTGGCACAAAAGAAGAATTTCCAGAAGCAGAAAGTCAGAAGCATGTCACAGGAATCTAAAAGAAAAACACATTCACTGCCAAGTGATGTTACTCCTATTCCAAGGACTGACTGCAACTTAAGATGCTAAATAATTTGTTTCAAAATGGATTGCATCTGGCAGCAAAGTCCTCCAGTTTTTTTTGTTGTTGTTGTTGTCTTTTGTTTTGTTTTGGTTTTTTTTGTTTGTTTGTTTTTGGTTTTTTTTAAATGTAAATCTTGCAAGTAAACCCTCTCTGATCCTGACACGTACTGTTCTAAATCTAAATTCACCCAACAAGTATCGCAATCTCCTCTGACCTAGGAGAATGAGAAATGATCCCAACCACATCAACTGTCACAGTTCTGAGCACAAAGAGATTTAACAAACCTAAAGGACATTAAAAGAAAAAACAAAAAAAATAAGATTTGTATTCTGAAGGACAACCTAGACTTCACACTACTGCATGTGCAAGAATGTGAGCAAGCCCTCACAAGAATTCAAGCAATTTCTGATTCCACTTAGAACTGAGTGCACCATCACCTGTATCTACATTCAACACTCCCTGTTTTACAAACTGCAAAAAATGGATGTTAGTCAACATACAGAAGAAAGAGCAGAATGTATTAGAAGCATATTCCAGTTTAAAAAAAAAACCAAAACAACCAACAAAACCAAACCCCAACAAAACACAACAAACAAAACTCAACAAAAAACCCACAAAACCCTAAAGAAACCAAAACAAAGCAAAAGAAGGAAACAGGTAAGTAAAGGTATAGAGAATGAGAACCTCAGTCAGAAGTTCAATTTTCCTACTGATATCATCCTTTTAAGTGAAGCAAGCAATCGCTTTACTAAAACATTTTTCTAACTCACTGCCATGTAGAAGAAAACAGAGTATCACGGTTAGAAAAGACAAAACCAGAATTTACAGGAAGAAACAGTTGACTTTCTAGAACTTCAAAATACTTCACATTCCCATTTCAAGTAATATGAAAATAAGCTACATGTGTATCAAAAGCATTTTAGAAAACTCTTCAACTTGGTTGTTGGCAACACCAGCAGCATGCAGCAACTTCCGCTATTAACTCACTAAGTTCTGAAAGTATTCTTAGTAAGTATTAGCAAACTGTGCCAAAGAGTTTAAGAAAAAACAGCAGGTAAAAAAAAAAAGTTTCAGAGATTAGGTCCCTCAGAAAGTACTTAAGAGAAGCTACATTTCAAAAAAATATGGCTGCTATTTACTGAGGAGGCACTGTCACAGCTAGTTCACCAAAACTGAGGGCCAAAAGTCAGTGTGAACAAGTAACAGAAGTTCTTTTTCTACTGAATAGAAGACTTCTTAGCCAGAAACTATAGGTGAGAACTTGATAGAGAGACAGACAAGACACTCCGTAATGTGCAACAAAGCTCAACTCAGCCAAAGCTTGGGGTGAGGCAGGGGAACAGTGGACAGAACTGTCAAAGATCCAGGCCCACAAGCCTTCAGCTGCATGGATCCCTTCGAATTCATTATGTCTGTGCATGCAAACAAGAAACGCAAGTGTTCCAGAGCTATTTTAAGCTTCTATAATTAGCTACTGATCAGACATTTGGAAAGTACCCAAGAAAAAGTTGAACCTATTAATAAGACTTGGAAAGAGAACCCAGAATGCCAAAGACTAGCCCAGAAGTGAGCTATGTTACAGCCCAGAAGAAAGGAGTACTTATAAAACAATGGCCTGGAGAGAGATCAGGGAACACTGTTCCGATATGGCAATACATGCATTGCTTTTCTTGCAGTGCTTCCAATCAGCCAGGCATACGCACTTGCGCCACAGGAGGTCTCAAGCACAACTGCAGGCCAACTGGACCGCGTTCTTCCTCAGATAGAAGAGCTGATGTTTGAATCTTCCACTCGTGGGATACAGATATCCACATAAAGAAACCCTTCCTAAATCCCAAACCTATACATGCCTAATCCATTTCTGGAGAAACCAGCAAAGAAGTCTGTCCACTAGGCAAGTATTTCTAGATTTTCTATGAATAATAAACAAGCAAATGGTGTCTTAAATTCAAGACAGTAACCACTATGTTTGACTGTGTTTGAATTACTCTGTAGTTTTTCTCTTGTAGTTTTCTCTGCTTATATAATGCAAAAACTGTGACATAATGCACTGCTGACATCATACGCTTTTAATCACCGTGACTATACACATAAAATCCATCTTTGGCTTTAGTCTATGCACACATCTCAACACACAAACATCTCTATTTCATGCTGGGGGAATGCTCTAATAACTGCAGGTTATATTTTATAGTTACCATTTGTATTCTATATATTTCAGTGACAGCTCCATGGAAGAGAATACCAAAACCAGATTTTGGTAACACCATGGACTATCCCTGGATTTGTCTTGGGGTCCTCTAGGCTTCTTTACCATTACTATAAAACAGTGTTCAAAATGCACTCTGTCTACTTGAAACCACACCACTATAGGTAGTGGCAGGGTGGGTCTGGACTAAAGTAAGCCAGCTTGGGACAAAAA